>JAKOGI010004373.1:0-5000 GCA_029747015.1 Carnegiea gigantea
TATTTGTATAGAATATTCCGGAAGTGTAATATCAACTGTAGGATCAATTAGATCTTCATCGTCCATTGAGGAGGTGGTAGTGTATAAAAACCCCTACAGGGGCTCATTTGTAACCAAGCCATTGAAAGCATTCAAGTGCAATACAAAGCATTCTCCCAAACTCCTTCTCTCTCTACTTTCTCTCTCTAAAGCTTTTTTAGAGTGTGAAGTGTGCTTACTTAGCTCCTCAAAGGCTAAGTCAAGCTTCCTTAAGGCTTACTAGCAAACAAGGCAAGAATTACAAGCAAAGTTTGCTAGGCCGCACGGGTCTAAGTTTGAGTGAATTATCGACCCGTGACAGTTGGTATCAGAGCTTCGGTTTGGGAGATCCATGGCTTCAAGTGTCACTGATGCTGGCAATCCTCAACAAGGAGGAAAAAAGGGCAAGGATAAGAACAAGGACTTGTCGATCCTTGTAGATGACAAGCTTGCGGAGATTAACCACTCCGTGTCGGACCTCACGGGCAGGGTAGATGACATGGAGAAGCGCATCGAGGAGCTCGAGTCCACGGGGGACTTGGAGGAGCTCCGTGCAGAGGTGCAAGAGGCGGTGAAACCCTTAGCAAGCAATGTCGACGAGGAGGTCCGAGCTCTTCGGGATGGAGAACTCCAAGCTTGCAAAGCCGAGGTGATGGCTTGCAAATCCGAGATTGAGGCGTACAAGGCAAGGGGTGAGGCCTTGGAAACCCAACTCAAAGTATGCATGGCCGCGGTGGCCAATGCAGGCAATGGTGGATCAGGCCAAGTGTCCACCACCCCAAAGGTGAATGCGCTCCAAACCCCAACCTACAACGGGGCCAGGAACGCGAGGGAGATAGATAACTTCTTTTGGAAGTTCGAAGCTTACTTTGGAGCAGTAGGCATCATCGATGAAGCACAAAAGGTAAACCTGGCTTCCTTCTCTCTTAAAGACATTGCTCTTGTTTGGTGGCGTCGAAGGTGCGACGATGTCAACCGAGGGTCCACTCCCATCACCACTTGGGATGGATTCAAGAGGAAGCTCAAAGAGCAATTCTACCCCAAGGATGCCGTAAAGGAAGCCCGGGCCAAGTTGAGGCGCCTCCAACACAAGGAGGGCCACCTTCGTGAGTATGTGAGGGAATTCCAAGAGCTTCTCTTGGAGATCCCAAACATGGGAGAGGAAGACGCCTTGTTCGCCTTCCTAGATGGCCTAAGTGGTTGGGCCAAGACCGAGTTGGAAAGGCGTGGTGTACAAGACCTCGCCTCCGCGATTGCCGCCGCCGAGTCACTAAACGAGTACAAGAGAGACTCGTCAAAAGGACAAGGCAAGAAGAATAGTGGGAGCGGCAAAGGTGGGGGAGACCGAGACAAGTCCCCCAAGAGGGACAAACCCTCTACCGACAAAGGAAAAGGCAAGAAGAACGACGCACCCCTGAAGTATTCATGTTTCCTATGCAACGGTCCACACCGGGTCTTTGAATGTCCCAAAAAGGGTAAGCTTGCCGCCATTGTCCAGAAAGAAGAGGAGCAAGAGGAGAAGAAGATTGCTTCCCTCAAGCTACTCAATGCGATCCATGCAAAAGTAGAGAAACAGTCTCGTGGGCGCATGTACGGGGAGACACTTATCAACGGTAAGCCTCTCCAAGCATTGTTAGATACGGGTGCCGACACGGTCTATATGGCTAAGGAGCTTGCCGATGAGGTCGGCCTCTCCTACATCAAAGAGGGAGGATATGTAAAGGGAGTCAATGCTAGGAGCCTCCCTATCCATGGAGTTGCTCGCGGCACCCCCATTCAAATCGGCCAGTGGAAAGGTAAGGGCGATATCACCGTTGCCCCCTTAGATGACAAGAAATTCTATTTGGGCATCGATTTTCTTGACGCGGTAAAGGCACACTTGGTACCTTACACCGACACCCTGTGTATCATGGAAACGGGACAACCTTGTAATGTTCCCGTGAAGAGGGGCATCGATGAAGGCAACATGCTCTCCGCCCTTCAGTTTTCTAAGGGACTGAAGAAAAAGGAACCAACTTTCCTTGCTACTCTTAAGATGAAAGAGGAACCCAAGGAAGTTCAAGCCCCCAAGGTCATCCAAGAGGCACTTGGTGAGTTCAAAGACGTCATGCCCGCCGAGTTACCCAAGAGGCTTCCTCCAAAAAGGGAAGTCGATCATGCTATTGAGTTAGAGGTGGGGGCTAAGCCACCCGCATTTCCTCCTTACCGAATGGCACCTCCGGAACTCGAGGAGCTAAGGAGACAGCTGAAGGAGTTACTTAATGCCGGTTACATTCGTCCCTCCAAATCTCCTTATGGTGCGCCGGTATTATTCCAAAAGAAACATGATGGTTCTCTTCGTCTATGCATCGACTATCGGGCCCTCAACAAGGTCACCATCAAGAACAAGTATCCCATCCCTCGCATCGATGACTTGTTTGATCAACTCGGAGATGCAAGGTACTTTACAAAGCTCGATTTGAGGAGTGGGTACTATCAAGTCCGTATAGCCGAAGGGGATGAGCCAAAGACGGCATGTGTGACACGTTATGGTTCATACGAGTTCCTTGTAATGCCCTTTGGGCTTACAAATGCACCGGCCACATTTTGCACCCTCATGAACAAGGTACTTGCTCCTTTCCTTGATCGTTTCGTCGTTGTGTATCTTGATGACATTGTCATCTATAGCAAGTCCTTGGAGGAGCATGTGGGACACTTGCGGGAAGTGTTCCGAACTTTGAGGGACAACCAACTTTATGTAAAGAAAGAAAAGTGCTCATTCGCACAAGAAGAGGTGCCTTTCTTGGGGCACATCATTGGTAGAGGCCAGCTACGCATGGACCCGGCTAAAGTCAAGGCCATCCTAGACTGGGAGCCACCAACGAAAGTCATTGAGTTAAGATCTTTCCTTGGCTTGGTGAACTATTACCGACGGTTCATCAAGGGTTATTCCGCGATAGCCGCCCCTCTCACCGACTTGTTAAAGAAGGGAAGAGGATGGACGTGGAGCCAAGAATGCCAACATGCCTTTAATGCCTTGAAGAAGGCTATCACGGAGGAGCCTGTCCTCTCTCTCCCCGACCTCAACAAGCCTTTTGAACTACACACGGATGCTTCCGACTTTGCCATTGGCGGTGTCTTGATGCAAGATGGTCATCCTATTGCCTTTGAGAGCCGGAAGCTAAATGACACCGAGAGGCGGTACACGGTCCAAGAAAAGGAGATGACCGCGGTTATACATTGCCTCCGCACTTGGAGGCATTACTTGCTCGGGAGTAAGTTCACAATCAAGACCGACAATGTAGCCACAAGTTACTTCCAAACTCAAAAGAAGCTGACTCCCAAGCAAGCCCGGTGGCAAGATTTCCTGGCTGAGTTTGACTATGTTATGGAGTATAGGCCAGGACGTGCCAATCTAGTGGCCGATGCCTTGAGCCGCAAGGGTGAACTTGCCAACATCAGTCGCCCTCAAGGCAACCTACGGGACCGCATTAAGGAGGGACTCCAACATGATTCTCTCGCCCAGACCATCATCCAACTTGTCAAGGAGGGCAAGACACGGAGATTTTGGCAGGAAGATGGCTTGATCCGCACTAAGGGCAAGCGCATCTATGTTCCTTCATATGACAACCTTCGGCGGGAAGTCATGAAGGAGTGTCATGATAGCAAGTGGGCGGGCCATCCAGGCATACACCGCACTCTTGCCCTTGTAGGAGATTCCTACTATTGGCCTCACTTGAAGGATGATATGAGGCCTATGTGAAGACTTGTCTTGTGTGTCAACAAGACAAAGTGGAACAAGGTGCACCTGCGGGACTATTGGAGCCTCTTCCCATTCCCGAAAGACCGTGGGAAAGCGTCTCTATGGACTTCATCGTGGGGTTACCCACGAGTGATGGATATAATTGGGTGCTTGTGGTGGTGGACCGATACTCTAAGTATGCCACTTTCATTCCCGCACCCAAGGAATGTTCCGCTGAGCAAGCCGCCTATTTATTCTTCAAACATGTGGTCAAGTATTGGGGCCTGCCTCGATCAATTGTGAGTGATCGGGACACTCGGTTCACAGGGCGATTTTGGACCGAGTTATTCAAGCTCATGGGATCCGAGCTTAACTTTTCTACTAGCTTCCATCCCCAAAGTGATGGACAGACCGAGAGGGTCAATGCTCTCTTGGAGCTTTACTTAAGGCACTATGTGAGTGCCAACCAAAAGGATTGGGCTAAGTTGCTTGATGTGGCCCAATTCTCATATAACCTACAAAGGAACGAGTCCACGGGCCAGAGTCCGTTTGAAATTGTTACGGGGCAACAACCGTTGACCCCGAGTTCTCTTGCCACGGGGTACCGGGGACCGAGTCCACCCGCCTACAAGTTCGCCAAGGACTGGAATGACCAAGTGGGGGTGGCTCGAGCTTACTTGGAGAAAGCCTCCAAGAAAATGAAGAAGTGGGCGGATAAAAAGAGGCGCTCGAGGAAGTTCCAAGTCGGAGACCTCGTACTTGTCAAGATGTACAATCATGCGAGGTTAAGCGGCCGACATCGAGGTCTCATTCGCCGATATGAGGGACCTTTCCCCATCCTCAAGAAGGTGGGGGCGCAAGCTTACAAGGTGGAGTTGCCTCCCAAGATCAAGTACCACCCCGTCTTTCATGTAAGCCTACTCAAGCCTTATCATGGGGACAATGTGGATCCAAGTCGAGGTATCTCACATCGGGCACCTTTGGGCATCAAGGTGCAACATGACAAGGAAGTAGAAGAGGTCCTAGCCGATCGAGTGGTGCGACATTCCAACCAACCACCAACTCATGAACTCCTTGTCAAATGGAAAGGACTACCCGAGAGCGAGGCCAGCTGGGAACCCGTCCAACACTTATGGCAATTCAAGGAGCAAATTCGCGCGTACGAGGACAAAAAAAGCAACGAGGACGTCGCCGGATTAAGTGGGGGAGGATGTCACGGACCGCTCTAGAATACTCTAAAATGCCCTGGATTTCCTTAGAG
>JAKOGI010004373.1:15000-17500 GCA_029747015.1 Carnegiea gigantea
GAAATTACTAAAAAATATTTTTTCGGAATTTTTCGGACACCCGAGCTATTTTTTATGATTTTTAAAGTCGAAAACGAAAAAAAATCCTAAAAATCGGAGAAAAATCAGAAAAATGCGGGACAAAGCTTGTAAATCCTCTAAAAATCGTGGGGAAGGGGTGGACAAAATTTGGGGAAAAACGCACGACAAAAATACGGGGATTTTTTTCTCGGGACGGCTTTCGGGCGTTCGCGGGGCTGCGGCCAGCGTTCAGGGCCCTGCGGCCAGCGTCCAGGGGCTGCGCCCAGCGTCCAGGGGCTGCGCCCAGCGTCCAGGGGCTGCGCCCAGCGTCCAGGACAAGCGGCCAGCGTTCACAGGCTGCGGCCAGCGTTCAGGACAAGCGGCCCGCGTTCACCGGCCTGCGGCCAGCGCTCACAAGCTGCGGCCAGCGTTCAGGACAAGCGGCCAGCGTTCACAGCCTGCGGCCAGCGTTCAGGACTAGCGGCCAGCGTTCACAGGCTGCGGCCAGCGTTCAGGACAAGCGGCCAGCGTTCACAGGCTGCGGCCAGCGTTCAGGACAAGCGGCCAGCGTTCACAGCCTGCGGCCAGCGCTCACAGGCTGCGGCCAGCGTTCAGGACAAGCGGCCAGCGTTCACAGGGCTGCGGCCAGCGTTCACAGCCTGCGGCCAGCGTTCCCAGCATGCGGCCAGCGTCCAGGACAAGCGGCCAGCGTTCACAGGCTGCGGCCAGCGTCCAGGACAAGCGGCCAGCGTTCACAGGGGGCTGCGGCCAGCGGTCACAGCCTGCGGCCAGCGTTCCCAGCCTGCGGCCAGCGTCCAGGACAAGCGGCCAGCGTTCACAGGCTGCGGCCAGCGTCCAGGACAAGCGGCCAGCGTTCACAGGGCTGCGGCCAGCGTCCACAGCCTGCGGCCAGCATCCAGCACCCCCCGGCAGCCCCCGGCACCCAGCGACAGCATGCCCGGACGATGCCCGGCATGCATGGATGCTGCCGTGGGCGTCCGGCAGCGTGCGTGGACGCTCTCGGGGGCATGCCCCGGGGCCGACCCTCGGGACCCGGGGGCATGCCCCGGGGCCCCCCGGGGCCGGTCCTAGGGACCCGGGGGCATGCCTCGGCCATGCACCGGGGCCGTTGTGGGGGCCTTCCTCGGGACTCAGGGGCATGCCTTGGGCATGCACCGGGGCCGTTTCGGGGCGATGTGCGGGACGCGGGGCCATGCACCGGGGCCGTTCTGAGGGCGTTCCACGGGACTCGGGGCCATGCCTTGGCCGCGCCCCGGGGCCGTTCCGGGGCGACGTGCGGGACTCGGGGCCATGCCTTGGGCATGCACCGGGGCGTTCCTCGGGACTCGGGGGCACGCCCCGGGGCGAGGTGCGGGAACCGGGGGCATGCCGTGGCCATGCACCGGGGCCGTTCCGGGGGCCTTCCTCGGGACCGGGGGGGCACGCCTTGGGCATGGACCGGGGCCGATCCTCGGGACGCGGGGGCACGCCTTGGGCATGCACCGGGGCCGTGTGGGGGCGTTCCTCGGGACCCGGGGGCACGGCCCGGGGCGATGTGCGGGACTCGGGGGCATGCCTTGGCCTAGCCACGGGGCGATGGGCGGGACTCGGGGGGCATGCCTTGGCCTTGCTTCGGGGGCGTTCTAGAGGCGATGCACGGGGGCATGCCCCGGGGCCGATGTGCGGGACGAGGGGGCAGGCCTCGGCCGTGCACGGGGCCGCTCCCCGGGACTCGGGGGCATGCCTTGGCATCGACGTTCGGGACTTGGGGCACCAATATGGGGGCACGCGGCACGCCACGGGGCCTACCTCTCGACCCTTCCTTCGCCCAGTCCGCCCAAGGTCCGCTCAAGTCCGTCAAGTCCGCCCCCGCGCCCCTGCGTCCCTGCGCCCTGCGCCCTGTCAAAGATTATAATGCGCGCGGGGGGGTCACGGGGCCGGGGCGGGGTGTCACTCACCGTCGTTCATCCTGCTCGGGTCGCGGACGGGGCGGGGCGCTAGCTCAATCACCTTCCCCCTAAAGAGCACAACGAGCTTTCGTGGCCGTGCCCGGAGTGGACATCAACCGTGCGATTTTTCATACTCCGCCCGGGCCATCCCCCTAGAGAGCTTCAGGAGGTTTGGTGGCCGTGCCCGGAGTGGACATCAACCGTGCCTATTTTTCATACTCCGCCCGGACCATCCCCCTAGAGAGCTTCAGGAGGTTTGGCGGTCGTGCCCGGAGTGGACATCAACCGTGCCGATTTTTCATACTCAGCTGGGACAGGTCACGGCCTGCGGCCAGCGTTCACAGGCCAGCGGCAAGCGTTCACAGGACAGCGGCCAGCGTTCACAGGCTGCGGCCAGCGTTCAGGACAAGCGGCCAGCGTTCACCGGCTGCGGCCAGCGTTCAGGACAAGCGGCCAGCGTTCAGGACAAGCGGCCAGCGTTCACAGCCTGCGGCTAGCGTTCAGGACAAGCGGCCAGCGTTCACAGGGCTGCGGCCAGCGTTCACAGCCTG
>JAKOGI010004374.1:0-7500 GCA_029747015.1 Carnegiea gigantea
TTTTTTTTTTGGGGGGGGGGGGGGTTAAAAAAGAAGCCAAAATCTGAGATGAAGTAAACCTTAACCATGTACGGAGTTGGTATATGTTTTGCCCCCTCAAATCGCTTGCACGAAGTGCACACATGCACACATGTATTCATTATATGAACGGATACTAACGATCTGAGCCACAACCAGGCCTTTTGTCTAAAGGAATATGACCTGACAAACTCTTTGAAATACCATCAAATCAAATCATCACCATGGAGTGCAACCCTAGGGTGAATCTTTTTCTTTTTTCTTTTTTTTTTTTTGGGCTGTTGGAGGGAGGGGGGAGGTTTATAATACTATATGTACATGGACTTTCTGCTACAGTTTGATTTGTAGAGGTTATTTTATTGGACCCTAGATCTGAAAGCCATTGATTGTTTATGAGTGCGGTTTGCAATTGTAGAAACTTGCTGTGGTTAACTGCAAACCAAAATGGCTATTGGAGACCGGACACCCCTATAATGCTTTAGGCCACACTCAGCATTGCCTGAAACTGCATGTCATAAACTTAAGATGCCTGCTAGGTAAGGTTTTCGTGAAGATTCCAGGTAATGCGCATAAGGATCAATGAAGAAATAACAGCCTTATAGTACAGCTGAAATTATAATTCAAAACTGCCAACCTTTGTTTAAAAAAAGCTCGTGTGAGGTGCGCGTAGCCCATGAAGCTACCAGGTCAACGCCTCGGAGGGGATGAGGTGCGCTTCAAGGATGCAAGGCTATATATCTTTCACCTTTTTCTTCTTTTCTTAGCCTTGCCTTTACCTTTTTCCTTCTTTTCCTTTCCTAGGAGTTAAAAGGTGAGCTATGCTTGTATGATAAGTGTGTGCATTAGAGAACTACAATGATAAGATAACATGTCTGAAAGCTATTTGCAGTGTTAGTAGTTATGTTGATGTCTAGTAACTTTCCTAATGCATTTATCTAACTCGTTTCTGAAAAATATGCTTTGTAAAATGTGAAAGGCTTCCAAAAATTTTTGCATAGAAGTGCGCCTTGCATCTATGATGCATGCGCCTTGCACTTTGGGACCCCTGCGCCTTCCACTTTGGGGCCCCTGAGCCTTTTAAAACTAAGCTACCAACAAACACCAACTAGACTAGAATAGATAAGGTCACAGTCCACTGCCAAGTAAGAACAGATGGGAAAATCTACAAACCACATTTTATCAGATGTCTGCAACCAACAGCATCTGGACAGGTTCAGGCAAATAGCCATTTTGTGCTCCCTTTTCAGAGCCTTCCTGCTCCATTGGGTCTCTGTCACCTGAGTGAGAATGCCACTCTAGTCTGCAAATCAGAGTCTGCATTACCAATTTGGTTCATAGTCATTAACTAATGGAGTCTTCATTTGAACAATTCCCCTCCGTGGCAGCCAACCAAAGGAGTTGTTGCTCTCTGCCCATCATGTGTATTGGGATGACCTCTAAATGATCGCCTTTAGCAGTGTTCTGGAAATTCCGTGCGTTTATTTCAAGCCAAGTGACATTTATGATATATTGGCATAGGTTTACACCACTAGCTTATCATTTTGCCTCTTGTCTTAGTTATTATCTTATGAGAGGCCCATATGTTTGTGTTGGCAAACCAATTGCGTAACACTTGAGCCTTAAGCCTTAAGAGGTTTAGACACGAAAGATTCTTATATGGATATAAATAAGCATACTACAACTTATATTGCGTCCTCGTATTGAAATACACGAGCTATGAGTCAGTTATCTATTGAGATATCTTATGACCAATACAAACGCATAGGATGTGCTTGCTTCGACCCCGTGACCAATGCTGAATGAATTTGCCATTTATCAAATTGAGTATGACAATTGAAATGCAATTTACTACTTGAAATTTCGAACATAATTCGCCTCATATATGCTGGGAGTAGGCATTTTGGAATTCAGCTTTAGAATACGCATGGCAGAAATGTGCTTCTTAATGTAGCCTGTCACCAATTCAACATGGAATAGCACATAATCGTGCTATTACTCTTTTTGCTCAAAATAGCAACGGGATTTGCTTCTCTGACAACAGTATCACTTGGGAAAGAACTGGTACAACATACGACAACTGGAAATAGCATAAAGCCCCTCACTCCACTAGGGTGAAAGACATCAGTGATCAAAGTAGTTGTGGCAAGTGGCAACATTGATTTGCTTCAGCATCCTAGTAAAATGAAAGAAGTCAATTGTGGCATCACGTATTGCCTTCTTGAAAATGATGTTTTTGCAAATTTTTGCAGTTAGTTTGTTGCCTTTTCATGTAATTATGTATTCCTCCTTTTTCCTTGATGAAATATGCTTTTACAAATTTCATACAGGTATATAGACATTGTTAGAAGTGAAGGACTTGAGATATCACAGCCTGCACTTGATCCTACTAAATCTGTGGTTCATCACCCCCTTACTGCTCGCCAGAAGAACATAGGAGTGCACAGGTAACCACTGGTATAAAGCTTGATAATGCTTTATTACACAATGTTTCTAGCTGGATTTATCTTGGAAATTAATACAAAGCCGTGAGCTTCAAACTGCCTCTTGTATCTTAATTTTGGTATGCTCTGGAAAGTAGTTTTAGTCTATTTTAACTCCTTCCCCTTTAATGAGCAGAAGATTCTACAAATTCAAAGGCAGTGGAAGGTGTGATCAAAATAGCAAAGCTCCTCCATGCATTGGGTAAGTGTCTCCTGTTTGAGTGTACCTTTTGGTGGCACAATGGATTTATGTTAACCAAAAAAAAAAAAAAAAAAAAAACCACGAAGGATGAGGGGGCTCTAGGCTTTTCTGCAGATAATCTGACTATTGCTAAATTCTGCCACAGCTGGGTAGAAATGATGGCACCAGTCTTCTCAAAAGCCGCGTGGAGATGTGTGTGGTATATGATCCAGGTATGTGTTCGACTTTTAGTCAGAAGGGAATATCCTGCATGGGTGATTTGAAAGGTGCTTCTGATGATTGATATTCGATGTTAATTTTAACGTTCATTTACTAACACATGTGCATAGAAGTTAAGTGACCTGTTGCAAGTTACATCGACATAATTTTGCACATGGATTAATATGTCATGTTTATTCATCTTGTCTGAGGGGTACGAAAATTTTCAATGGATTCCTGAAATGTATGAGGGTGATAGAATCTACTTTTTTGAAGCGATCTGAACTGTGTTATGAACTTATGATGTTATGGTCATAACCTGAAACTATGTGTGAAATGAACAAAGCCAATGTATTTCTTATGTCCACCTCAAAGATGCTTAGTCATTGTAGTTCATGAAGGAATAGGTGCAACCTTAGGACAACACATCCATTTTTCAACATGATGTGACAGTTAACAATGTTCTTGACATGGAATCTGAATCATTTGATTCTATGCAGAATGATTTGATTCATGCTTGGGGTTTGGATAGACAGCTTGGTTACTGTGCACAGGTGCCTCCGTCGTCATCGAATAATTCCTATTTTCTTTTTATTGTGCCTTCTACTAACACTTTGTTCGATGTGCAGGGCGATAGGACAAAAAATGTTGGCATAGTGGATTCCGAGTACATAATTCATCTTGGCCTTCCAACGCTAGGTGTCTTGGACAGAAACAAGGCAATTGCTTATATTCTCTTTCTAGCTAATAACAAAATCTTAAAAGGTCTAAAGCAGCATTTATGTTGATCTGCTGTATATCTCCAATTTGCATTACAGGAAAAATGTAAACTTAAGTTCTCCATTGGAAAATTTACAAAATGACATAGTGTTGCCTATTTTATGACCAAATGCACCCTTGCTAACTCATCAATGACTTATTTTTTGAGTGCAGGAACTGTCTGAATCCCTGAAGATTGATAATCGATCTGCTGTAAGTTCCTACTTTTCTTTGTTAAGAACACGTAGTGAGTTCACCCCATTAAATTCTAAGTTTTTAACCTAGTAAGACTTGGCCATAGCTCCTAGGAACACTCTATACTGCCAAATCCACATCCTAGGAACAAGCAAGCAAAAACCTAATCAGGCTAAATTTGTCCAGTCAGTGTTTATGCACATTCCCGACTAAATGATCCAGGAGGCATATTCACCTTCTTGGGGCAATGGTGAGTTGCTGTCTTGGAAAAGATTTCATTCGGCTTGTGTTAACTGTTAACTTTGGCTTGGGGGATATTTAAATCAGATTCGGCTTAGATTAGGTTCAGATTTGCCTTCGGTTTGTTTATTAATCTTTTGAAGTAAATCTGATCAATGTTGCTTATGCAAATTTGGGGTTGCTCAGTTTTGCTGGCCATCTGGTCAATTCATGACCACTTTGAATTGGGGCTACATAGTTTGTGTATGAGTCCAATCTGTTTTCAGGTTTTCTTTGCTACGATAATTAGGTCAAATGGACCTGCATAGTTTGTTTTAGTTTTTTTGTATTTGTAATAAAGTCCGAGTGTTTTTCCATAAGATGAACCACTTTAGGAGATGGGAATTGTTCCATGCTTATCTGAGTTTCTGATCCAGCATAGTTTGTCAACTGCAGACTGAGTGCGTCTTGTGTTGGACATCACATATTTCAGCCTTCTAGAATGGTCTCCCTAAGCAGACCTATTTTTCCTTGCTTGAATGGCGAGGTTTTAGCTGGAAACTTGTCATCCAGTGCCTGCTAAGTTGTGTCGTCGAGGATGCTGTTTATGATCAGCTCATTGTGTGGAACATACCCATTTGCCAAAATAACACAGTCCATGTTTGAACTTCATTTTCCAAGTTTGGAGACTGAAAGACTGCATTACAAGAAAGAGCACATAATATTAATACATTATGGACTTTTAGGTGTCTTACTCAGATTCTGCCATACCCATTTGAAGTGTTGAGCTCTGCCATTTTATGGAAAAGAAAAGAAATTATATTTGCCAATATAAACTGCTCTCATCATACTGATCTCAGAGGTCGAGTACTCAAAATGCACACTTCACGTGCACTGAAGTCTGAGTACCATAATTGCCAGTGGAGATAAACCACCCAATCCCCTTTCGATTTTGATTATGTTAGCTCAAAGCTTCTCTCATCTTTTTGCTTTTTCTTTTTTTAGGGGTGGGGGGTGTGGTTGAGGGAAGTGTGTACGATAATGGACAATGGAGATAAACCAACCAATCCCTTTCCGTCTTGCTTATGTTTGCTCAAACCTTCTCTTTATTTATTTATTTATTTATTTTTGAAATCCTTTTCTGCTTTTCCCCTTTTTTTGGGTTTTTTGGGAGGGGTAGGCTTGAGGGAAGTGTGTGGTCGGGGTGTCATGCAAAAAGGCTTGTAGCACTAGGCATAGTACGGTACAAAAGGATTAAAGGGGCAGGGGAATCCAACTTATGATGTTCACAACCAAATCTCCAACCATAACCAATTTAGTCAAAACCGGAAATGCCTGTTGAACTATAAAATGCCATGGCCAGACTGATTCAAATTCCAGAATGAGAGTCCTCAGATCTCTCCACAGCAGACATAGGCACGCTGCTTCTCCAATAAAATAAACTAACCAAAAACTTCACATGATTTCTCCAAATTTATTACTCATTCCAGAAGATTTTTGATGAACTACAGGTGAGAAGGCAGTCGTTCGTGGAAATGCAGATGTTCAATCAAAGGTGGAAAGATGCCATGAAGAATGATAGGTGTTGGGTTGATTTGTTTGGACAACCTGATCAACAGACTACAAGATGAATGCCGTTAAAAAAGCACCACACACATCTACAAGGTGAATGCAGACGTCTGAACAAAGCAACCCAACATCATACAATCTCAGTATATGCAATACAGTTTTTGTGTCCCATCTCGGGTCCTGTTCTTATATTTGTATATTAATTGTTCGATTATCTAAATAGAAGCGGACAATTGCCATGTATTTATTATTTTCTTTACCTTCTTGAGTTCATCTTCTTGTGCTGTTTACTAATGTTGGAAATGTAAATGGTAATATTTCCTATTCATAAATGGGAATTTTTTTTTGCTCTTTCTATGGATATGTGGTGTAACTTGTCAGATTCAGCACACAAATAAGAGGGTCAGCATATCAGTGATGAAAACCCATATTCAGAGCAGCGGCAGGACTTACACCGAGCAGATGATTTACCGCTCCCCAAGTAGCATGGTTATAAATTTGTGTTTAACCGGACTGGTCCAGCACCTGCTTCACTGGAGGGGGGGGGGGTATTTATGTTCCACGCAACTTTTCTTTCATCTTTATTTTTTGCAAATAGGAAATCACGTATATGACATGTTTTCACTGGATGGGGTTAATCTAATTAAGGTGTTATTTTGTATCCGTCGGTATAGCCAAGTGAAAATTTGGTTATTTTGAATAATTTAGCATGTTACTTTTGATCAAGATAAGAGGTATGCTATTACATGATAGATAAAAATAGCTGTGCACAAATTGAGATATTTAAAAGTTTTGAATTGTATTTTTGTAGGATTATAGAATGTGTTATGATTAAATAATGATGATGCATTTTTCTTCCCTAGTTTGTCCTATTTGTAGACAAATTGTACGATCAACAAATATCTTGAATCTCATTTCGCTGTAAAAATCCAGATCTTGAATCTCATTTACCTATAAAAATCCTTTGAAATTGATGTTAGGATCTATTATCAAAGTTGTAGCTGTATTATTGTGTGTTTTTGTCAGACTTTTTCATATTTGATTTCTAATCAAATTTTATATTTTCATAATTGTTTTCAGTTTTTCTTCCTAAACATCTACAAATGCCATCAAATATACAATTTCTTTTTATCTAGTTTTGTACATTGTTTTAGATAAATGTCCATGAATTCTTATAATAGGCTCTTGTGCGTTCTCATAAATTTCAACATTAATACATTTTAATATAATATACTGCGTAAGTTGGATGGAGGACGTGGAGACTCAAAATATTAAAGCAGTATTAGTAATAATAATGATAATAGTAATAAGTTAACAGAGAAAAAGGTAATTATAATAATTGAGCACTAAACGTCTAAAACAAACAATGAATGAAGACCTAGAAAGTAAGACAGAAAACGAAAACGAAAACCAAAACCACAACCAAAACCAAAGAACTACGAAAATATGCAGCAGAGGAAGAAAAAGGAAAAAAAAAAGAAAAAGAAAAAGAAACCCATGGAGACTAAAAATAAGGAAAAGAGTGAAAACGTTCTAGAGTATGTGCAATGCTGAGCTAATTTTTCAGCTCATCAATGGAGCCTACTATCTCCACATCAACTTTTGAGTCAATTTTGTTGGCTCACAAGCGTTCCTTTCTTCAATGCAAGATTTATCACTTTTGCTCATCACATAAAATAACACTCATAGATCCCGCAACCAAACATATTTAATTACTTTATTTCATGTTTTACTTTGTTATTTTGCTTCAATATTTTTATGAAAAATAATTTCCACATAATAATTTGATAACACAAATAATTAAAAGCTTATATTTAAACAAAATTCAGAGATTGGTTCAAAAAAACCAAAACACATGTT
>JAKOGI010004374.1:12500-27806 GCA_029747015.1 Carnegiea gigantea
CAGGCAATAATGGATTCCATCTTGACATAAGTGACTTGGCTCCTACTTGTCGTAATGCAGACCTAGGGAAAAAGGGGGAAAGAGTAGTGGGATGAGTAACCACACACTCAGCGAGTTTCCCCCGACCTCTTTAAAGCCAAAACCGTTACAGGCAGTAATATCTTTAATAGTCATATATCACCTATTCATACTTTACTATCATATTAGAACATTATAGTCTCTAAGGACGGTTCATTGCCCATGAACCTCATTCTAGGCACCCAAACTCATTTCTAGGTCCCTAAATGACCAAACTTCTTTACCAATAAGCACTTAAACATATAAGCAAGTAGCGAGGGCTAAGCACAGAATTTTCTTTCATAGATTAAGCATAGAGATCTTTTTTACTCATAAACATAACCACTTAGCATTCCATTCAAACTATGCATGAAACCTCATTCATAATATGTGCACATGAGGCTATCTCTTTTCATAATCATGCTTCTCTTGGCATTTCATTCATATGATATGCATAAGGCGCACACATTTCAAGTCTCATTCAAATCTCATTCATAGGGTATGCATGGAATATACTCATAAGGCTTTCTTTTTCATAATCGTATTTTACTTAGCATCTCATTCATAAATTATACTTGGAATATGCATATAACGGTTTATTAGATCTCATTCATATGATATGCACAAGTTATGCACGGGAAGCTTTCTTTCTTTTTACTGAAAACACTTCATTTAGGCTCTTGAGGCTCATAAAACTCTTCTCTTAGCCTCTTGAGGCTCATATTCTTAAACGAATCTCTTTCATATTGGTCTCATAATGACCCTTAAAAACTTTCTTTCTGAAATACTTAAAAAGTTAAAACACCGACTGCTTTTCTTACTTAATAGGAAATTACTCTTCGCGTAAGATTATCGTTTATTAAAAGAAACATACATAACGATTTGATCACATATTCGAGGAGACTAAACTCATAGAGGTACTTTGTTACCGCCATCCCGAGCCGGCCAAACTCAAATGGCAACATACGCCTATTCGGACTGATATCATACTATGCTGAGATATAACATACATACTGAGACTTCAGGTGGGATTCAAACCACCATCCCTGAGTCATCTTAACAAAGCTTATGTTATGCCAGGCGGGAAACTAAGCCACCATCTCTGGCTCTCAGACTTAAGCTTAAAGTTTCTAGAGTAGCTTCTCAGCGTACACATAAACATATACATAATTACTTACACATATGCATACTTATGCTTATTCATATATATATGCTTATCTAGAAAAAATAGCCCATAACCCTACCATTGGTTATGGTTCTTTCATTTTCAACTTGGAAACCCTTTTAAAATCATAATGACTTTGCTAACTCGCAATTCAAAACTCATCGAAAACTTAAAGTACTTAGCTACCATATAACTCAAACTAAGTTTCTTAATAAAACTCCTTTAGTTGTCCTTTTAAAGATTACTAAGTTCGTAAATCATTCACATAGAATCATTTAGCAATTTCAAGGGGGAAATGTTTCACACATGGCACATTCATAAGACTTCATAATTCAACTTAGCAGAATAAGCCACACATAGTCTCGCGATTCACATGATTGCGGTTAATTCACAGCCCAGGCTCCCTTCTCACACAACACCGACCACAAAGAACCTTAAAACTCTCATTAGTTCAACCTCAAGCCATCCAACTACCATCTCGGTTTTCATTTCTATAACCATAGCATATTATCATGAAAGCTTATAAAGAAACGTGTAATATGGCTTATGTACTTGCCTGAGCAAGCAGCATCATCTAGCGGTGTGTTACCGCAAGCATATATACAGCCACGTATACGTATACATCTATTGTCTTAACCTGAAATAACGCTTACGAACCAACTTAAACTAATCAAGGCATGAATCTTAATGCATTCATATTTCACAACAGAAGGTAACATGCCATTTTCATGTCCTTTTCAAACATAATTTAACTAATTGGAGAAGCATCGATTTCAAGTGTTCATATGATATTTCGAAGCTACTATTCCAGCATGAATTAACTACTATACAAGCATCAATTCGGAGTGTTAACATATTATTCGAAGCTACTAATTAGGCATGATTTAACTAAGTATTCAAGCATTGATTCTAAGTGCTCACATATCACTTCGAAGTTACTATTCAGGCATACAACAACAACAACAACAACAACTCCCAGTGTGAGTCCTGCTTTCGCGGGTTCTGGGGAGATCCAGCTGTAGGTAACCTTACCCCTACCGGTATTCCTACCCATAGAGAGGTCGATTCCTAAAGACCCACAAAACAGTTTTTTTTTTTTTTTTGGGAAAACGGTTTACAGAGGAAACGATTGCATACCAAGTTACCAACTGGGGAGAAGAGTAAGTAGAGTAGATAAATAAGGAGCGGGGACATACCTCAACAAACTCGGGGCGTCAGAAGCCAGCACAGCCTAGCCAAGCACGACCTGCAGACAAGCACACAAAAACCCTCCCCACCCCCATCGAAGCTACAGCCACCTACGGAGCCGGTCCCCTACAATCAGAGACTCTAATCCTATCCCGCTACAGTATTCTATCCTGAGCCATGTCCTCCGTCAGACCCACAACTCTCAGGTCCTCTCTAACTACTTCCTCTAGGCTCTTCTTCGGTCTGCCCCTCCCTCTCTTTCCACTGGGGGGGACGATCATCTCGCACCTCCGCACTGGGGCGGCCATACTTCTCCGCTTAACGTGGCCGAACTATCTAAGCCTCGATTCCCTCATCTTCTCCTCTATGGGGGCCACTTCGGCTAAACTCCTGATAACGACATTCCTGATGCCGTCCATTCTCGTAAAACCACACATCTACCTGACCATTCTCATCTCAGCTACCATCAACCTTTGGCCCTGCATCTTTTTTAGGGGCCAACATTCCGAACCATAAAGAACAGCCGGTCTAACTACCCTCCGATAGACTTTGCCTTTCAGTTCTAGCGGTATTCTCTTGTCGCACAACACCCCGGACACAGACTTCCACTTTTGCCAACCCACTTTTATCCGCTGGCTAATATCCTCCTCGATATCCCCGTTCTGCTGAATGATCGAGCCCAGATACTTAAATTTTGCGACCTTTGGAATTACTCTCCCCTCCAGTGTGATGTCTCCTCCCTCTTCTGTCCTTCTACTGAAACGGTAATGGAGGTATTCCGTTTTTGATCTACTTAACCGGAAACCCCTATCTTTCAGTGTATGCCTCCAACTCTCCAACCTGTCATTCACCCCCTGCCTGGTCACATCGATAAGAACGATGTCATCTGCAAATAACATGCACCAAGGCACCTCGTCTTGGATACCTCTAGTGAGTTCATCCAAAACTAATGTGAAAAGAAACGGGCTTAAGGCGGAGCCCTGATGCAGGCCCATACTGACAGCGAAGTCATTAGAGACCCCGCCCGGTGTCCTAACACGCGTCCGCCCTCCCTCGTACATATCCTTGATAACACGGATGTACGCGGGCGACACCCTTTTCTCTTCCAAACATCTCCACAAAACCGCCCTCGGGACTCTATTATACGCTTTCTCCAGGTCAATAAACACCATATGGAGATCCACCTTTCTATCCCTGAACAAGCCCATAAGCCCTCTGAGGAGGTAGATCGCCTCAATAGTCGACCTGCCTGGCATAAAACCAAATTGATTCTCTGAAACCTCCACAACCTCTCGTAACCTTCTTTCAATCACCCTCTCCCAAATTTTCATAGTGTGACTGAGCAGCTTGATACCCCTAAAATTATTACAATCTTGGATATCCCCTTTGTTTTTATACAGTGGGATAACTGTGCTGACCCTCCACTCTCTGGGCATCTTGGCGGTCCTGAAAATAACATTGAACAACTCTGTAAGCCACTCTAGACCTATTTCCCCCATAAACTTCCAAACCTCAATCGGTATCTGGTCCGGGCCCACTGCCTTACCATCTGACATCTTCTTCAAGGCCTTCCTAATCTCCTCCTTTGTTATAAGATCGTCCGCACTCTGCTCACTACTCTCTTCACCCCCACTAGGGTCCTATCGCACCCCTTCTCCATTTAGGAGTTTAACAAAGAACCTTTGCCATCGCTCCTTAATCTCAACATCCTCAGTCAACACCTTCCCCTCTTCATCCTTGATGCACCTTACCACTCCCAAATCCCTGGTCTTCCTTTCCTGTGCCCTGGCTAGTTTAAGAACCTCCTTCTCCCCTTCCTTCATCCCCAATCTATGGTACAATCTATCAAACGCCTGGCTCTTTGCTACGGCCACAGCCTTTTTGGCTACCTTCTTGGCCTCCTTATATCCAATCTTCTTTTGCTCCCTTTCTTCTTCCGAGCTGCTGCCCATGAACTCCGTGTAAGCCTCTTTTTTTGCCTTGACTTTCTCCTTTACCTCTTCGTTCCACCACCAGGCACCCTCCATCCTGGTGCCTCCTCCCCTGGAAAAACCTAGGATTTCCTTAGCCGACCTCCGGATGCAGTCCGCCACAGCCTTCCACATCGAATCGGCGTCTTCTGCCCTCCTCCAGGCTCTCTCCTCGGTTATTCTTTCTGCTATTAGCCCCGCCTTATCCTTTGTGAGGGTCTACCACTTTATTTTGGGTTCTCCAACTCTCCTCTGCGGCCTCCTAGGATACTTGCACACTACATCGAAAACCAGCAACCTATGTTGAGTTCCCAGACACTCACTGGGAATCACTTTGCAGTCCTTACACGATATCCGATTCTCCTTCCTCATTAGGAAGTAGTCAATTTGGGTCTTGCAAGAGCTGCTCCTGAAGGTCACTAGGTGGTCCTCCTTCTTCTTGAAGAAGGAATTGACTACCAACAAATCAAAGGCCACCGCAAAGTCTAACACGGAGACCCCTCCCGCGTTTCTCTCTCCGAAACCAAAGCCCCCGTGGACCCCATCGTAGCCCGCTACCTCCGCACCGATGTGGCCGTTAAAGTCTCCTCCTATGAACAGTTTCTCACTCCGAGGGACCTCTTGTATGACCTCGTCTAGGTCCTCCCAGAAGAGCTTCTTAGTGTCCTCCGGCAGGCCTACTTGAGGTGCATACACACTCACCACGTTCACGAAAATTGAACCCACCAAAACCTTAATGGCCATAATACGATCACTCTTGCGCCTCACTTCGACCACCTGGTCCGCCAGATCCTTCACAACCAAGATACCAACTCCATTTTTCGCCTTAGTTGATCCCGAGTACCACAGTTTATACCCATCAATCTCTCTAGCTTTAGCCCCAACCCACTTCGTCTTCTGAACGTAAGCTATACTAATCTTACGCCTACGCAAAGCCTTAACTAATTCTATCGACTTACCTGTGAGAGACCCAATATTCTAAGACGCAAGACGCACCTTCCGCAGCCCTAAACCCTTCCTAACCCCAAGACTCCCCGGAGGACAGGCTGAAACAGCTACATGACTCACCACAGAAGCAGACGCTTAAGAAAACAGCCCACACCCTGCCAACTACCAACA
The DNA here is from genome assembly GCA_029747015.1 of Carnegiea gigantea. Classification (NCBI taxonomy): domain Eukaryota; kingdom Viridiplantae; phylum Streptophyta; class Magnoliopsida; order Caryophyllales; family Cactaceae; genus Carnegiea; species Carnegiea gigantea. Next base: position 18,000 of record JAKOGI010004374.1, read on the forward strand.
CAGGACACCCAGGCAAGCCACGACCAACTACAAACTACCAAACAGAGCTAGTACGAACAAGGAAGCTACTACTAAAACTAATACTACTAATGATAAAAGAAACTCACCTAGCCACCAAGGATAGTAACCCAAAGAGCGCCCCCGAAAGAACGCAGAAAATAAACTCAAAAATAAAAAATAATAATATCAAGTAAGCCCAGTCCCTCACCAAATCTAAACAAAATACTTCGATGATGACGCTTTTCAAGAGTCAACGCTCAAAATCGAGGGACAATTAACAAAAACTAACATGTACCTTATAATACAGCAGAGAAAGGCAATTACTTAATGAGCTGCTTATTTTAATTCCCAATAATCCAATGCTATCAAAAGTCTCCAGCTGCTTTGCACTCTTTCTCAAGTTAACAAAAAAGGTGTACTTAAGCCAAAAGGAATGTCTAAGGGGGCAAGTTCAAACAGCCAGCACGAGGAATCAGAATCAAGTAAAAATGGTTTCAAATGACAATTCCCAAATTCAGACACTGAACTGAATTAATACACTCTAAATTAAAAAACTCCCTAGCCAATAATCCCACCCCACACTCCAATTACAAATGAAACAAATAAACATTAATAAAGTTCCCTTATTCTAGCAAGTAGTGTCGAGCAAGGCTACAAAACACTTAGATGGATGATAACTAATAAGTAGTAAAATGCCAAAAAAAGAAGAAAACAGGGCGAAAAGCAACGGAGCGGCGGGGGGGGAGGGCAATGACCACCACCTAGACGGGGTTTGGCCGGCACCCGGCACGGGAGACCTAGGGGAGCCAAACCATGTCGAGGCAGCACTGAGTTAAGGCTGGCCACCACCTAGACCCAACTCAACGCCCGTAATTAACAAGGACGGTGCTCAGTCCAGCCACCAAGCGTTCAGACCCAAAAAACCACGAAATAAAAAGGAGATGGGAATGGGGCCCAATTAGACCAGGAAGGAGACTCACCACCGTTGCACCGAGGTTCTGGGCGACAGGTGGCCACAGTGAGGTTGGGCAGGGCACCGACGTTCTAGTTCACTGAGACTCCACTTGTGGACACCCACTAAGCCAGCAAACGTCCGTCCGATGGAGAATATGCATCGTCGGCGGGATGCCGAAGGAAGGTGGGCTGCTGGCGGCGACGGAATATTAGGGCTTCTGGTAAATTTGCCAAAGGCAATCCCTTTCAAGCATAAATTAGTTAACTTAACAGGCATTGATTTGAAGTATTCGTATATTATTTCGAAGTTACTTATAAGCATGTATTAACCAAATTAACATATATTGATTCGAACCTATTTTCAAGCGTTAATTTACTGAACTAAAATATATCGATTCAAGGCATCGTTAGGTTACTTTGAAGTTACTTTCAGGCATGAACTAGCTAAACTTAACATGCATCAATTTAAACTAAATTGATCTAAAGCAGGACATGCATAATCTCAATTAATTTGACTAAACCTAAACTGACATGCGTCACAACTTAAGGGCTAAAATAATTTCGAAATTACTAATACTTAGGAGGCGAGGAACACCCACTTGGACTCCAAGCTAAGGACCCATTCTAAGGGCTTTTGGGGCTGAATTTGGATGTTCAAGAACTCAGAAACTGGTCTCCTAATTCGCTGCCCAACATTGACCCAAATCAGTATGCCCCAAGCTCAATTCGACTATTGTTCGTGCTATTCTGGTGGTCACTGGAACCACCCTCAACCGCTGCCGGTCGCCGACCTCAGCCGCAACAGTCGCCAGCATGGATCGTGCCAGTCTCGAATCCCCTTTCTCTCCCTCACTTCTTTTGCTCAATCTTTCTCTCTGTCTCTGTCATGGTGTCGTGGGGGAGGTCGGGAACGGTCGCTGGCATCGCCTCTGTTACTGCCTGACCGGCGACACCCCCCTCTCTCTCTTGCTTGGTGGTTGTCGGGGAGGTCGCGGGGTTGTGTTCCAGGAAACCCCCCTTTCGTGGTTCGCCGAGAAATAACGGCCTTTGGTCCCTTTTTGATATATTGATTTTTTTTTTGGTTTGATGCTTGCTCATTCAACTAACACCGCCAGTCCAATTTCTAATCTTGTACCTCATATCTTAACCTGAATCGTTGATACGGCCCTTCGTCGATTATTCGATCCTAAATATGTAAAGGTTCGACTTAATAAATATCGAATTACATCTAAAGTTGACAGCCTAATCGCATTCGGGTTCCTAATTGATTTAGTACTCGTTAATAATCTATATCAACGCATAATAAAAACCATCAAAAGATTTTAAAAACTAATAATAATAATAATAATAATATTAGTAGCGACGAAAATATTCTTTTTAATAAAATTATCATCCACATAAGCACGTCGATAATAATTTAACTCGTATAGTTACTACAAATATGATTTTATAACGTAAAAAGGCAATACATTCAGCTTGACGAAAAATAAAAAATGCAGGTGTTACATTCTTCCCCCCTTAAGAGAATTTCGTCCCCGAAATTCTAAACTATGTTCGTTCGTACCTAAGATGTGCACACACATGACATAATCTACACAACTCACACCAAAATCCAAAATCTTATTTTGCAATTAATTCAAATTGAAAAAGAGGCTTATGGTATCCAGCCTCCTCCTCGCCAATCCTCTTCAAGCGTCTACTCACTCTGTTTGGCACCAAGGGCAAATCGCATTGAAGAGGGGTAAATGAGTTGGCATGAACTATCATATTGGGCTTGTTTTTTAAAAAAACAAAACATAAATTTTCGATAATCTAGACTGAATCCACCTAGCAAGCAACAATGGTATATACATGCATTGCTATGAATTGAAGTTTAAAGGAAGGATAATTGGGCAGTTGACTCAGAGATTTCTATAACACGTTAGAATAATAAGAACGTCACATAGCACCACGTGGCTTCACTTAAGCACAACAGTATCGCATAGAATCAATAATTCAGCATTTTCAAGCCTAGGAATTATAAGCAACATGAAACCGTCTAATACGCATATAGCAAGCAAATTACAAAGCGAAAGCATATGCCACTGACATTCCTGGGGTCTGTGAGTTATGCCCTACACGCTTCTGCTGCGCCACTCTGATAAATGTAGAATACAGCTGCAAGAATAAGCACATGTAAGTTTTTATGGCCACCATATCATGCATTTAGATACGTGTGTATGCAATTATTCAGCTATAACATGGAATCATAGAATTCAAGGGATGCAAATAACGAGTCAGAGGTCTCGCCATACTATGAATTACAAAGGTTAAATCATCTGGCTAGTCCAATCACATGTTTAACCCAACTCAAGTTAAGCAAACACCAAGAAGTGCAATAACTCATTCACAAAACACATATCTGGTCATGAACACATCAAGCAATGAATGCATCTTGACAAGTAAGTATTCAATGCATCTAGTTACACCTAGAAGCTTATGCTCATAGAACAAGGCACGAACATCATTATAAAGCAAATGCAAGTCTTCAGACGCAACAGTAAGGCCTAACTATGGAATTAGAAAGGTCTTTTATGCGAAAGAAAAACCTTAACTCACTATTTAGGAAGGATCTCAACTTTCAAGGTCTCTATGTTTCGAAAGAAGAATGGATTAACTGCTTCTAGCTCATTCCCTACCAACCATTGGGTACGTCTGCTCAGTCCATTATGGGGCCCGAGGAGCAAATCGTACTTTAGGGGCGAAGATGAGCTCACAGTTAAGGCTTTTCCAATCATTTGAACTCAAATCATGTGTTCTTTAAACTTTCAATTGAAATCACCAAGGCTTATAAGCGAAGCAACTTTGATTGAGCTATCAGTTAACTCATTGATGAGAGTACAAGTTATTTGGTTTATACTCTTAGCAATTCGTTCATTCACTCGGTTAATGAGCTCACTCAAATCGCACCTTACTAGGTAAACGGCTAGTATTCACATAAAACTCACATTTGCACACCAAAGCAAGCATATATCACATCATGATGAACGCGTTCCTACATGACTAAATGAAATAGAAGATTCAGGTCGCGGCTTGTGGTCGCAGGACGTTGCTTTGATACCATCAATTGTAACACCCCCAGCCCCTAGAGCGGGAAGTGCTACGTTTTCTCAACTTTCTATTTAAATTCCGGGGCGAAACAGACAGAGTTTCCCTTAAAAACTGACCATTTCCAGGCTAAAAGCTATACAATAAGGGCCTGTTCTTTTCGTAGGTCAATCCGCATTTACCAACTTCAACCTACTTCAACCTATTTCAACCTATTTCAACCCACTTGAAAAAAAAATACCAACTTCAACCCACTTCAACTTACCTCAACCCACTTCAACCCACTTCAACCAACTTCAACCCACCCCCTTCATAATTTTAATAATTTATAAAGTATCATATGGGATTTAGGGCCTGTTGTTTTCGTGAGTACATTGGGTGGGGAAAAGGGTGAAGTCGGTTGAAGTAGGTTGAGGTAGGTTGAGGTAGGTATTTTTTTTTGAGGTGGGTTGAAATAGATTGAATTAGATTGAAGTGGGTTGATGTAGGTTGAAGTGCGTTGAAATTGATATATTTTGTATGTGGTGGATTGAAGTGGGTTAAAATAATGAGAATGAAACTAATGTGTGATAATTTATAAAGTTATCGAAATTTTGTGAAATTTTTGTTCATTCTTTTTTATTTTTTATTTTTTATTTTTTATTTTTTATTTTTTATTTTTAAATTTTTAAATTTTTAAATTTTTATTTTTATTTTTATTTTTTATTTTTATTTTTATTTTTTATTTTTTTATTTTTTATTTTTTATTTTCTTTTTTCTTTTTTCTTTTTTACTTTTTATTTTTTATTTTTTACGTTGTTTGTTTTATTTTTTACTTTTCATTTTTTATTTTTTAATTTTAATTTTATTTTTGAATAAAAAATTAAAAATTAAAAATTAAAAAAATAATAAATTAGAAAATATAAAAAGTAAAAAATAAAAAATAAGAGCTGAAAAATTAAAAAAATAAAAAATAAAAAATAAAAAATAAGAAATAAGAAATAAAAAATAAGAAATAAAAATTAAAAAATAAAAATAAAAACTACAAATAAAAACCAAAAATAAAAAAATAAAAAATAAACATGAAAATAAAAAATAAAAAAATAAGAAAATAAGAAAATAAAAAAATAAAAAATAAAAAAAGAAAAAAATAAAAAATAAAAAATAAAAATAAAAATGAAAAATAAAAATTAAAAATTAAAAATAAAAAATAAAAAATAAAAAGTAAAAAAGTAAAAAAATAAAAATTAAATTAAAAAATTAAATTAAAAAATTAAAAAATTAAAAAATTTAAAATGAAAAATAAAAAATAAAAAATAAAAAAATGAAAAATGAAAAATGAAAAATGAAAAATGAAAAATAAAAAAATAAAAAATAAAATGTAAAAAATAGAAAATGAAAAATAAAAAATAAAAAATAAAAAAATAAAAAATAAAAATATAAAAATATAAAAATAAAAAATAAAAAATAATAAAGAATAAACAAAAATTTCACAAAATTTCGATAACTTCATAAATTATCACACATTAGTTAAATTCTTATTATTTTAATCCACTTCAACCCACCATATAAAAAATATACCAACTTCAACCCACTTCAACCAACATCAACCCACTTCAACCTACTTCAACCTATTTCAACCCACTTCAAAAAAAAATACCAACTTCAACCTACCTCAACTCACTTCAACCTACTTCAACCTACTTCACCCTTTTACCCACCCTATTTACCTACGAAAAGAACAGGCCCTAAACCCATGTAGATCAACGAAAGCCTAAAACATTTTAAAGAAGCTCAACGACTATACGTCGGAGATCATAACTCAACGAGTAACTCGCTCGGAGTACATCAAACAAAATTGTTCATTAATATAGGAAAAGTGAAAGATACAACTCAACGGTTCACACAATCGGAGTATTGGGGTTTACAACCCAAACCGTAACTGATTTCGACTAAAAAGACAACTGACTAATAAGATGGTTGGCACACATGGCCGTACAAAGCGACTCCTAAACTAAATACACTACATGAACTGGAATACTTGTTTACAAACGTCTACAATACTAGGAACACGTTACCTGACTTAGTTAAACACGTAAAGCCCCTTCAAATGGGCACACATGACACCTTGCAGGCGAGAATGGATTCCATCTTCACATAAGTGACTTGGCTCCTACTTGTCGTAATGCAAACCTGGGGGAAAAAGGGAAAGAGTGGTAGGATGAGCAACCACATGCTCAGTGGATGTCCCCCGACCCCTTTAAAACCAAAACCGTTGCAGGCTGTAATATCTTTAATAGTCACATATCACGTATTCATACTTTACTATCATATTAGGCAATTATAGTCTCCAAGGACGGTTCATTACGCATGAACCTCATTCTAGACACCTAAACTCATTTCTAGGTCCCTAAATGACCAAACGTTTTTACTAACAAGCACTTAAACACATAAGCAAGTAGCGAGGGGTAAGCACAGAACTTTCTTTCATAGATTAAGCATAGGGATCTTTTTTATTCATAAACATAACCATTTGGCATTCTATTCAAACTATGCATGAAACCTCATTCATACGATGCGCACATAAGGCTATCTCTTTTTATAATCATGCTTCTCTTAGCATTTTATTCATATGATATCCATAAGACGCACACATTTCAAGTCTCATTCAAATCTCATTCATAGGGTATGCATGGAATATACTCATAAGGCTTTCTTTTTCATAATTGTATTTTACTTAGCATCTCATTCATATGTTACACTTGGAATATGCACATTAACTGTTTATTTTCATCAGCATACTTTACTTAGATCTCACCCATATGATATACATATGTTATGCACAAGAAGCTTTCTTTCTTTTTACTGAAAACACTTCATTTAGGCTCTTGAGACTCATGAAACTCTTCTCTTAGCCTCTTGAGGCTCATATTCTTAAAGGAATCTCTTTCACATTGGTCTCATAATGACCCTTAAAAACTTTCTTTCTGAAATACTTAAAAAGGCGAAACGCCGACTGCTTTTCTTACTTAATAGGAAATTACTCTTGGCGTAAGATCATCGTTTATTAAAAGAAACATACATAATGATCTGATCACATATTTGGGAAGACTAAACTCTTAGAGGTACTTTATTACTGCCATCCCGAGCCGACCAAATTCGAGCGGCAATATACGCCTATCCGAACAGACATCATACTATGCTGAGACATAACTTACATACTGAGACTTCAAGCGGGATTCAAACCATCATCCCAGAGTCATCTTAACATAGCTTATGTTATGCCAAGAGGGAAACTAAGCCACCATCCCTGGCTCTCAGATTTAAGCTTAAAGTTCTAGAGTAGCTCCTCAACGTACACATAAACGTAAACATAAACATAATTACTTACATGCATACTTATGCTTATTCATATACATATGCTTATCTAGAAAAAATAGCCAATAACCCTACCGTTAGTTATGGTTCTTTCATTTTTAACTTGGAAACCCTTTTAAAATCATAACGACTTTGCTAATTCGCAATTCAAAACTCATTCGAAACTTAAAGTACTTAGCTAGCATATAACTCAAACTAAGTTTCTTAATAAACTCCTTCAGGTGTCCTTTTAAATATTACTAAGTTCGCAAATCATTCACATAGAATCATTTAGCAATTTCAAAAGGGAAGGGTTTCACGCATGACACATTCATAACACTTCATAATCCAACTTAGCAGAATAAGCCACACATGCCCTCGCAATCCACACGATTACAGTTAATTCACAACCCGAACTCCCTCCTCACACAACACCAACCACAAAGAACCTCAAAACTCTCATTAGTTTAACCTCAAGCCATCCAACTACCATCTTGGTTTTCATTTCTATAACCATAGCATATTATCATGAAAGCTTATAAAGAAACATGTAATAGGGCTTACGTACTTACCTGAGCAAGCAGCAGCATCTAGCGGTACGTTACCGCAAGCATTTATACAACCTCGTATACATATGCATCTATTGCCTTAACTTGAAATAACGCTTACGGACCAACTTAAACTAATCAAGGCATGGATCTTAATGTATTCATATTTCACAATAGAAGGTAACATGCCATTTTCATATCCTTTTCAAGTATAATTTAATGAAATGGAGAAGCATCGATTTCAAGTGTTCATATGATATTTTGAAGCTACTATTCCGTCATGAATTAACTACTGTACAAGCATCAATTCAGAGTATTAGCATATTAATTGGATGCTACTACTTAGGCATGATTTAACTAAATATTCAAGCATTGATTTTAAGTGCTCATATATCACTTTGAAGTTACTATTCAGGCATAAATTAACTAATTATACAAGTATCGATTCAGAACATGTTTAGGTCGTTTCCAGGATTGCTGTTAAACATGAATTAACCCAATTAGCATGCATCAAATATAGGCATTCTTAGTTCAGTCCAAAGCTGTTTTCAAGCATGAATTAGTTAATTTAATGGGCATCGATTCGAAGTATTCGTATATTATTTCAAAGATGCTTATAAGCATGTATTAACCAAACTAACATATATCGATTCGAAGCTATTTTCAAGCGTTAATTTACTATACTAACATATATCAATTCAAGGCATCGCTAGGTTACTTCGAAGTTACTTTCAGGCATGAACTAGCTAAACTTGACATGCATCGATTTAAACTAAATTCATCTGAAGCAGGACATACATAATCTCAATTAATATGACTAGACCTAAACTGACATGCGTCACAACTTAAGGGCTAAAACAATTTTGAAATTACTAATACTTAGGAGGCGAGGAACACCCATCTGGACTTTAAGCTAAGGACCCGTTCTAAGGGCTTTTGGGGCTGAATTTGGATGTTTAAGAACTCAGAAATTGGTCTCCTAATCCGCTGCCCAACACTGACCCAAATTAGCATGCCCCAAGCTCGATTCGGCTGTTGTTCATGCTATTCTAGTGGTCACTGGACCCACCCTCAACTGCCGCCAGTTGCCGGTGTGGCTCGTGCCAGTCTCGAGTCCCCCTTTCGCTCCCTCACTTCATTTGCTCAATCTCTCTCTCTTTCTCAGTCGTGGTGTCGCGGGGGAGGTCGGCGACGGTCGCCGACATCACCTCCGTCACTGCCTGACCGACGACACCCCATCCCCTTTTCTCTCTCTTGCTTGGTGGTTGTCGGGGAGGTCGTGGGGCTAGGTTCCAAGAAACCCCCCCTTTCGTGGTTTGCTGGGAAAGAAGGGGCTGTGGTCCCTTTTTGATATATTGATTTTTTTTTTTTTGTTTGATGCTTGCTCATTCAATTAACACCGCCAGTCTAATTTCTAATCTCGTACCTCATACCTTAACTTGACTCATTGATACGACCCTTCGTCGATAATACGATCCTAAATATGCAAAGGTTCGACTTAATAAATATCGAACTACATCTAAGGTTGACAGCCTAACCGCATTCTGGTTCCTAATCGATTTAGTACTCGTTCATAATCTATATTAATGCAGAACAAAAACCATCAAAAGATTTTCAAAACTAATAATAATAATAACAATATCAATAGCGATGAAAACATTCTTTTTAATAAAATTATCGTCCACATAAGCACGTCGATAATAATTTAACTCGTATAGTTACAAAAAACACGATTTTATAATGTAAAATGGCAATGCACTTAGGTTGACGAAGAAAAAGAATGTGGGCGTTACAATATATATATCCATGTGTATATATATATATATATATATATATATATATATATATATATATATATATATATATATGTACATATATATAT
>JAKOGI010004375.1:2500-5000 GCA_029747015.1 Carnegiea gigantea
CCGCCTGCGGACCTAGAGTATTAAGTAGGCTTAGTTGTTGAGTCAACTGACTACCACAGTCAGCTCCAGCATCGGCGTAGTCAGCAGCTCGTCGGTGTTTAGCCCCACTCTACCTTATACGATCGGACAAATAGTCGACCGGCTTATCTGGCGGTGTAGGCGTTGATTCGGGCAGGCGTGGCTCTAGTTCCAACCACAAGGAGGCACTAGGGCAGCCGAAGGAGGCGTTCCAGAGCAAGGGTCGCCGGAGTTTAATTATTTTGTGAGTTCAATTAACCTTCACTGTCTTTGAGCCCAAGCAAGCCTAGCCGTTGAGTCAATCGATCACCTTAATCCGCTCTGGCAGCAGCACCATCGGCAACGCGATGGTAGTTCACTTACCTCTGCCCATTATGGTTGGGCAATTCATTGAGTAGGTTGTCTTCCAGCGCAGGAGTTAGTCCACACCGGCTCCTCCCCTCTATCCCCTCCCCTCACCCCGTGGGCAAGGGTCCTGCGACTCCCTTCTCTCCAAGTCTCCCCTAACCGCCACCAGTGATTGCCCCTCACCTTCCCTCCGGTGCCGCCAGCCCCACTATTCTACCCGGCCGGCACCTTTACTCTGTTTTGCCTTACTCTGTTTTGGCTCGAGTTTCACTAGGTGAGTTGGAGCCTGTTGGTTGTTTTTACCTCAGTTCATCCTTTTTGTTTGTGTTTTATTTTATTCTATTAGTATCATCATTAGTGTTATAATTGTAATTATTTCATTTGTTTTTGTTTTTATTACTACTGCTATTAGTTTTGTTATCACCTATTTGTTATTATCAGCACATTATGTACTCCCCTTTTTTGTTATCATCGTTACTAAGAAGGGTTATTTGCTCATTGTTATTTATGCATTTATTCTATTTTGACTAGTTGCGTATTCTTGTTAAGTAGATTTGAAATCTTGTTATCTAATTTTGTTGTTCTTTCCAGTTGGCATTGCTTTGCCTTTTAGTTTCTGTATTTTGTTTTTTTTTCCTATTAGTGGGCCCAGTGATTATTTTGGTGTGCTTTTATTGGATTCGTCCCTCAATACTCTTAAGTGCAAACTTATTTTATTATTAGCTGTAGTATCTTATATTATCTTATTGTTAGGGGTGAGTGTTGGTAGCTTAACCTAGTGGCGAGCAATGCAGTAACCTCAGTCAGCCCTCTGAGGGAAAATGGGGTTTGGAGGGATGTAGTGTTGCAAGGTGCGCCTAGAATCTTGGATTAATGGGTCACTTACTAGTAAGTCGATAAAATCAATTAAGTCTTTGCATGGACGTAGGATTAATATAGCTTGTGTTCAAAAGACTAAGTGGGTGGGGGCTAAAGTTATAGAAGTTGATGGCTATAAGCTGTGGTATTCGGGGTCAAGCAATGCTAGGAATGAAGTTGATATTTTGGTTGATAAGGAGTTGGTTGACTTTGTTGTAGAAGTGAGGCATAAGATTGATCGAATTATGGCCATTAAGGTAGCGGTGGGATTAGAAATCCTAAATGTGGTTAGTGTTTATGCACCTAAAATAGGTTTACCGGACGATATTAAGAAGCAATTTTAGAAGGATTTAGATATAGTCACTCAGGACGTACCTTGGAGCAAGAAACTTTTCATAAGAGGAGACTTCAATGGCTATATTGGGGTCGAAGCAGATGGGTATGATACAGCTCACGGAGGTTTCGGTTATGGGGTGAGAAATAATGGAGTTTTTGTCCGAAACTTTGCGGTTACTTATGATTTATTGGTGTTAAACTACTTTTTTAAGAGGAAGGATGAACATTTGGTGACCTTTAACAGTGGTTCCTTAAAGACTCAAATTGATTACTTCTAGATTAGGGCGGATAACAAGAGGTTATGTAAGGATTAAAAGGTGATACCAAGTGAGTATTTAGGAACTCAACATAGGTTGCTAGTGTTAGATGTGGAGCTCATATATTCAAAGTGGAAGAAGAGGAGTGTTGGGAAATCTAAAGTTAAGTGGTGGAATCTTACTAAGGAGAACGCTGTGAAGTTAGCAAAGAGGATTACTGAAGAAAGATCTTAGAGACATGCAGAGGATGCAGATATAATGTGGCAGGCAGTAGCAGAATGTATTCAACGGTCGGTTAAGGAAATCCTAGGTACATCTAGGAGGGGTGGCAGTAGAATAAAGGGAGTTTGGTAGTGCAACGGGGAGGTAAAGGAGAATGTCAAGGAGAAAAATGACGCATGTGCTACTTTTATGAAGAGTGGATCAGATGAAGAGAAAGATTAGTAGAGTTGGATACAAGGCAGCAAAAAAGATAGCTAAGAAAGCTATTGTTGCAGCTAAGAGCATGGCTTACAATTAGTTATATCAAAAGTTGGAGACCAAGGAAGGTGAGAAGGAAGTCCTTAAACTGGAGAGGGCTAGGGAAAGTGTTGTAAGGTGCATTAAAGATGAAAATGGTAAGGTGCTGTTTGAGGATGCGAAAATTAAGGAGAGATGGCAAAGGTACTTTTCCAAACTCCTTA
>JAKOGI010004375.1:10000-27752 GCA_029747015.1 Carnegiea gigantea
AGCTTAAAAGCTTCTTATAAACGTAATAGGTTTGCTAACTCGTAAATCGACTTCGTAAATAGCTTAAAAGCTTCTTATAAACATTATAAGTTTATTAACACATAAATCGACTTCCTTTGAAACTTGAAAGCTTCTTAAGAACGTAATAAGCTTGTTAAATCGTAAAACGATTTCGTTTCTAACCTAAACGCTTCGCATAAATGTAACACGACTACTGACTTACAAAATGACTTCGTTTTTAACTTAAGAAACTTCTTATAGACGTAAAACGTTTGCTAGTCTGTGAAACGACTTCATTTCTAACTTAAAAGCTTCGTATAAAACTAATACGTTTATTAACTCATAAAACGACTGCCTTTGAGACTTAAAAGCTTCTCATAAAGGCAATAAGTTGGTTAATACTTAAAACGACTTCACTTTAAACTCAAAAGTTTCTTATAAACGTAACACGTTTACTAAATCGTAAAACGACTTAATTTCTAACTTGAATGCTTCGTAGAAACGTAATAAGTCTACTAAATCGTAAAACGACTTCGTTTTTGACTAAAAGACTTTTTATAAATGTAATAAGGTTGCCTAATCATAAAACGACTTTGTTTCTAGTTTGAAAGCTTCGTATAAGCATAATAGGGTTGCTAAATCATAAAAACGACTTCGTTTCTAACTAAAAGGATTCTTATAAATGTAAAATGATTGCTAACTCATAAAAACGACTTCACTTTTTAGCTTAAAAGCTTCTTTGAAATGTAATATGTTTGCTAAATCGTAGATCGAAACTCAATAGAGACTTAAGTACGCAAAACGCATGCGAATAAGCTAAGTTTTATAATTAGCACCTTAAGGCACTCTTTTTCGGGTCGTTTAAATCCTTTTAAATACGAGGAGGGGTTATACCTAAACCAATGCCTTAAAAACTTTTCCGAACTCACTTTTAGCTTACTTTTAAACTTTCTAAACCTATCGACTATTCAGTCTAGTCACTAACCAAATAATTTGATGATTTAGGACATTTGTAGCATTTTAGACGTCCTAACACGCAAATAGTCAATTGATACATTTAAAAGCATTCTCAAGCATATAAAACGAGATTTCTAAATGTCCTATTCTTTTTAAAGACGCCTAAAATTTCAAGAATTAATCACATAGCACATTGCGGGAAAAGGGGTTTACACATAGCACATTCATGCACTTCATAGCACAACTCAGCAGAATAAGCCACCCATGGCCTCGCAATCTACACGATTGCGGCAATTCACAACCCGTACTTCCTCCTCACACAACAACGACCACAAGATCCTCGAATTACTCAATAGTTCTTCCTCCAGCCATCCAACTACCATACTCGGTTCAATATTATCATACAAACGAACAATACATAAACGATCATACGTCAGTATAACATTCATGCTCAGTAACCACCATAGTGTTTAAGTGTACCAACGGATGCAACCGAGGCTTTAAAGTGACACTTTGTTTGCCAATTCATAAACCAACATCCATAGGCACCTTATTCCATTATAGTTATTGCGAATAAATTCTAAACAAGCCCATACCTGATTACCCTTAGCCTTTAAACGATGCCCGACTTATTCCATAATTATTTCAATCACTCGGCTAGCATCCTTAGGTTCCAAACATAATTTAACTGATGACCAATAATTTAATTACGCTAAAAGAATACTCTTTTTGCCAAGCACTCCTTTAATATGCCAGGTCGTCAATATTCAGCATCAATCCTACATGCATTTAACCCAAATCAATTCCGAACTTATAAATTGTCAATACAAATACTAATTCACCCAATGTGATTTCCACGGTTAACTTTAACATATTCTAGCTAATCGTGATAAAAACATTGAAAATATTAGTAACTTAGCCCTCACCTCAATTCCAAGCTAGGGTTTCGTTTGAATACTTTGGGCTCGACTTCCGATACCCGAACATCTCCAATTTTCGACCTTGCTCAGTGGTCAAACGAGCAGCACGCGATTCACACCCAAATTACCTAAATTCAAACCCTAGAACAAGCCTAAATTTCAGTTATCAACTTGAGAGTGAATTGGGTGTTTGTAGATACGAATTATCACCCTAATTTGTAGATGATTGAAAGCAACTAGAAGCTAATTTGCATGTCCTTACCTGGGCATGCATTCGAGCTTCAATTTGGCGTCCAAAACCCACCCAAGATGTGGTGGGTTCTCCCTAGTTCTGCCTAAATTCAGTACCAAATGGTGGCTAGTTTATGGGGGAAGTCGAATGGGGGAAATTTATTGCTAACAGTGGCGAAAATCCTCTGCAATTTCGAGCTTGAGGGTGTGTCTATAGAGGAGATGAGAGGAGGAAGAAGATGAAGCAGAGAGAGTGTGAAATGCCGTGAATTGGGGGGGCTCGCGGGCAGGTGAGGGAAAAAGGAGGGACACACGCAAATCACCAATTTGCCCCTCCCTACTCTCTTTTATTTATTTTGTCCCAAGCTGGTTTATATTCGATACTGCAAGTCTAATCCGTAACATGAATTCTAACCTGTTGAATTTAGGAGTACTTACCCACAAGAGGGGGGTGAATTGTGGTGTTCGATTTTCGCGTACTTACTGACAAACACCCTCCTGATTGCAGAGGTTGTTCTTGAATTACAAACAACCTTCTGACTTGTTTGCACCAGATGTTTTCAATTTGCTCAAAGGCGAAAATCAACAAGATAAATGCGGAAATCAAGCACACACAATTTTTCCATGGAAAACACCTCTAGCCCAACTGAGGTGTGAAAAACCGCGACCTACCTCGTGTAGGATTTAACCACTTTCACTAACGGGCTTCACACGTTACAAATGTAACACACCTTGTTACAACTTGCAACCACGTAACCTTCTTTTCTAAGAAAGGTTACACCACGTCCAAATCTCACCAGATTGGACACGTCCAAAGTCCACACGACTGAGGACCACTCACTCACTTTTCTGATCCAAGATCAGGGTTACAAAACACCTTACGGGGGTGCTTCTGATTTAAGCAGATGTAAGGTACAATGAGGTCCTAGTATGCCAATATCTTGAAAGCTCAGCTTAAATACAACTTGTCTTGGTTTTTCTTTTCTCAAGAGTAGCTCGAAAAATTCTTCTCACTAGAAAAACCACTTTTGTAATTTCCCACTTTTTTGCGTATGTTGTGTATGTTTCTCGTTTTTTCTCCTCTTCTGAATGGGAGTGAAATGTTGAGTTTTTAAACAAAAAATCCAACGGTCAAAAACAAGGAGAAGTGATAAAATCAGCTATGTTTAGCAAAGAGAGATTTTTGCTTAGCACAGAGAATTCCAACGGCTAAAAGATCCAATGAGGATAGAGTTTCCCAATATTGTAGGGATTTGATTTTGGAGGATAAAAGACTATCTTTTCCCCTTAAAAATAGCCGTGAAATACCTGGAAAAGAATCTCAGCTTGAATTTTGAATTAATCACTTTCCAAAGGATAAGAGAGAAATATTTTCGGTTTTGGTAAATATTTTCCAAAATCAGTTTTGCAAATCTCCCAAGGGATTTTCATATCAAAAAGATTTTCTACAGCTTAAATTGCTGTCTTGGAATTTTATCAAAATATATTAGAGCTTTTGGCCAACCAAAATAAGTTTTCCAAAGTAACCGGGTTTGGCCGTTGCAGTTCAGAAACACCCTAGGTACCCTGTTTACAGGGTTATTCAAACTTGGTGTTCTGAAGCAAATAGCGCAACCGATTCAAGAGTGGTTAGTTAGAGACTTTTCAAGATTGGCATATTAACAAGAGTCTAAAAAATAAAACCTAAATTACCCAAGACATCTTGTTGTAGATCCAGTCATCTTGTTCAAGATGAATACGCTGCCCCAACCACCTAGACCAACCTGTTTGCCAGGTTGTTCTTGTATCGCTTGAGTTCAGAAAGGCCTGTTTGCTGGATTGTCCTTGAAACACCTAGCCTGTTTGCCAGGTTGTTCTTGTATTGCTTGAGTTCAAAACTGATCTTAACACACAATCAACTCATCGAGGTGGTGTTCTTGACTTGAGCGTGAGTCGTCAAGGTATGAGACCTGTTCTTAAGACTTGTTCTCAACATTCAGCAAACAAGTTAAGATGCATATTGAAAATAACAGTGTATGCCTGTTTGGAGAACTTTGTTTGGAGCAACATTACTTAAGAGCATTTTACGCTTGGGTTTGCTGTAATCAAAACTGAATATACTAATTCAACATAACCCGAAATCGATAATATAATCCTTCACTAACTGTTCATTCCCAAATCTACGAAGGTTTGATAAAATAATATCGAACTGCTTCTAAGGTTAACAGTCTAATTGCATTCGGGTTCTTATTCGATTTAGTACTCGGTAATAACCATTAATAACGTTTATTAAAAATCATCGAAAGATTTTCAAAACTAATAATAATAATAATAATAATAATAATAATGACATTAACATCCTTTTTTAATGAAATTAACATTCACATAGGCACTCAGAAAATAATTTTATCCCATATCGCTAATAAAATACGGTTTTTATGACGTAAAAAGGCATCACAAACAACTCGACAGAATATAAAGTACGCGAGCCTTACACTCTCACCCCTTAAAAGAATTTCGTCCTCGAAATTGCTTACTTGGAGGAATTAATGGGTGTACTTCATCCGCATCTCTTTCACAATTCTAGTCACTTTACGCTTAGTTATTCATTCGGCGTTCAGCATAGCATCCCATCCTTAGATTCCTACTCGAACCAAATCATCAGGGAGCGCTCTTCCTCGCACTATAACAACTCGATCTCAACATGTATGATCGATATAGCAGATAGTTTTTAAGGAAGAAGTCCTGAAATGTTGCACACGCATCTCATGAGGTTTACTAACAAGTTCCTTTACAATTCAAGAATGACAAGCGGGCGAGCAGCACTAGAATGGCGGGATGGGGGCATAAAGTTGGTTATCCAAAGAATAGATGACCTTGTGTTGGTAGGTTTCTAAATCTCTTTTCCCTTCTAGCTAAGCATCCGACTGCCAATTTGTGGCTTCTGGTTGCTTTTACTGTCCCCTGAGGGAGTGCCAATGGTTAGGCGATCTCGTTGTGCCACTGGCTTGATTCCCGTTCCGGATCTCTGAGTGTGACCCCGACTATTCCATATGACCCTTGGGCAATTAGTGGCTTTGTGACCCTTATCACCGCATTCAAAACATAAGCACGTAAAGCTTCTACATGGGCCAGGGTGCTGACGTCCACACTAGCCATAGGTTTTCCTTGGTTTCCATTGGACGGCTTGCTTTCCCTTATCCTGTTTTATCTCAGATTTAAGCCTTCTAAAGTTTCTGCTTCCTTAGGAATTGAGTTCTCTAAGGCCAATTTCCCTCTTTGCTCGGCCTTTTTCTTTGTTTTTAATCTTGGTCTCACCTATGATGCGGGCTACTTTCGCAGCCCTCTGGTACATTTCTTAAAAGTTGGTATGTGCGTACCCAGCTATTATCTGCTTTATTTCTCCTTTTAATCCCTACTTGAAGTGGTTCATTCTCATTTCTTCGATGGCCACCTAATTTGGGGCAAACCGACTCAGTTCATTGAACTTCGTCGCATATTCCATCACGCTCATTTCTCCTTGTTTCAAGCATAAAAACTCCCGTTCTTTAACCCTTCTTACGTCTCGAGGTAAAATTGAGCGTCCATTAAGACTTTTATTGGTTCCAAGTTAACACCGGTTCACCTACCCTAGGTTTCACTGTTCTCCACCAGAATTTAGCTTCGTTTTCAAATTGGTAAGCGGTTAGGTGCACCTTAAACCTCTTGGGGCACTCTATGATCTCAAATAAGTTTTCCATTCTCTGAAGCCACTCCTCATATACCATAGGGTCAGTTCCACCTTCAAACTTGGGAGGTTTGAGCCTATTAAATTGACATATCATCTCCATGGCAGTTGGTTCTAGTATGAGTTCGGGTCGAGGGGGCATCTATCACAGAATTGCACAAGGAATCACTTAGTTCTAATTTCAACTAGGATGAACTTCCTTGGTTAATGAAATGATTCACAAATGGTGAGAGTCGTGATGGATAGCCCCAGGTCTCCAGTTCAGTTCAACCTTCATATAGTCATACGCGCATACCATATCTTTTCCAAAGGAAATACATGTGTATGCTTACACAAACTCGTGAGTTTGTAACGCTTGATCAGCACCAACTGCACTTATTTCGTTGAATGCCGATAGCGCGACTTAGGTGTCACGGGAGATCTCATCATTCTAGTAGCACATGATTTAAAGAAAATAAACTAAAAGGGTTTACATTCTAACATACGGCTCACATTTATCTGATTGGCTTAAGCGGATCACACAAAAGTTAATTAATCAAGTTACCTGGCCCATTAAGAACATATTTGCATCAATGGTGCACCCACAACATCACTTCAAGGTGGGGGGGAGCTACTTAACTATTATACTAATGCACAACTTGCTTCTCTTAGTCGATCGACATACTTAAGCCACACATAAGTCACAAATGCCCATACTATAAGGCAAACGTGCACTCAAAAAAGGCATATGTCATATAATCACAAAGTATTCCTAGACGACTAGATGAAATGCAAGACTCAGGCCGCAGCCTATGGTCACAGGACCTTTGCTTTGATACCATTAATATAACACCCCAGCCCCTAGAATCAGGAGCATTACGTTTTTTTATGTCTCACTTAATTCCTAGGACGAAACTGACAGAGTTTCCTCTAAAAACTGACCGTTTCCAAGCTAAAAGCCCGACAATAATCCCATACAAATCAATGGAAGCACATAACATTTAAAAGAAGCTCAACGGCCACGCGCCGTAGTTCATAACTCAACGAGCCACCCGCTCGGAGCACAGCAAACAAAATAATTCTTTAATATAGGGAAAGTAAAAGGTACAACTCAACGGTCTACACAGCCGGAGTACTAGGGTTTACATCCCAAAACGAACCTAATTTTGAATAAAGACATCTAACCAGTCAGATAGTTGTCTCACACGACCATACAGAGTGACTCATAATAATATACATCATATGAGCTAGAAAACTTAGTTTACAACATTATAAACTAGGAGTAGGTTATATTACATCGTTAAAGTCATGAATCTAGTTCTATATGGCACACATAACTCTTTTTTCAGCCAGGGGTAAACTTCAACTCCGCATAAGTGGCTTGACTGTCACCTGTCATAAGAAAAATCTAGGGAAAAAGGGGAAAGAGTAATGGGGTTAGCAACCACACGCTCAGTGAGAATTCCCCTACTCCTTAAAACCAAAACAATTGCAGGCAATAATACTAATAATAGTCACATATCATGTATTTATAGTTTACTATCATATTCGACAATCATAGTCCCTAAGGAAAGATTACCCTCCTTAAAACTTCATTGTAACCCCTCAACTCGTTTATAGACCTTAAATGGCCAACCCTCCTTACTAACAAATAGTTAGGCACATAATCAAACAAGCAGCAAGGATTGGGTATAAAGCTTTCAAACATACTTTTGAAAACATAGTGACTCTCGATAAATACCAAGAAGGGTTTGTAATCCACGCCAACTCCTTTAAAGCTTATAATTCTTTCTGAAACTTCTCCAAACACCTAAACTGGTAACAAAGACTTGTCAAGAACATACCTTCATAGAATATGCACATTGAAATGAATAGTGCAACATCTGAAACTTCATTTGACTATGCTAGGAATTCCTTTCATAAAAGATAAACTGGAGGTGCACATTTGAAAGCTTTCTTTCTTTTCTCAAAAACACTTTACTCAGCCTCTTGAGGCTCCTATTCTTTAAAGGAAACTCCTTTTCTCACTTATTAGAAACTTACTCATAGCATAAAAACATGTTATTGTGCTGGCTAGGGACGTCAACACCGCCCTTAAGTGAGATCATCACTCTTAATCTACGTTATCCCTCAAGTATACGTACTTAACTTCTTGGCCAAAACACGTCTTAATAGAGCATTCTAACCTCGATACTATCCTTTGTGGGGAACAGCTCACACCAGGGTAATCATATCCTGATTTTAGTCCCCCTTAAGTTTTTCTTACGTGTCACACATCATAACTTATCTGGGGAACAGCTCATACCAAGATAATTACTATCTTGAGCCCAGTTCCCAAGAATAGCTCACACCAAGGTAATTTATATTTTGAGTCCAGTTCCTAGCTTTTCTTTAGGCAGAAACAACTCACTCTATCTTTGCGTCCAGTTTTCAGGAACAGCTCACACAAAGATAACTCATATCATGAGTCCAGTTCCTACCCTCTGCCAATTGCCTAGCACTTTCTTAGCCTCTAAAGTCGTATTTCATATCTCTTTTCAATGCTTCCTTTACTGAAAACTTACTTTTTAACAGAACGACCGTAACCTTTTGAAATGCTTATAGTTCATTCGTTTTTGGCTTAAACACTTCTTATAAACAAAATAAGTTTGCTAACTCGTATATCGACTTCGTAAGCAGCTTAAAAGCTTCTTATAAACATAATAAGTTTGCTAACTCGTAAATCGACTTCGTAAAGAGCCTAAAAGCTTCTTATAGACATTACAAGTTTATTAACACATAAATCGACTTCCTTTGAAACTTGAAAGCTTCTTAAGAGCGTAATAAGCTTGTTAAATCGTAAAACAATTTCGTTTCTAACTTAAAAGCTTCGCATAAATGTAGCATAACTACTAACTCGCAAAATGACTTGGTTTTTAACTTAAGAAACCTCTTATACACGTAAAACATTTGCCAGTTTATAAAACGACTTCATTTGTAAGTTAAAAGCTTCGTATAAACGTAATACATTTATTAACTCATAAAACGACTTCCTTTTAGATTTAAAAGCCGCTTATATAGGCAATAAGTTGGTTAATACTTAAAACGACTTCACTTTAAACTTAAAAGTTTCTTATAAACGTAACACATTTACTAAATCGCAAAACGACTTAGTCTCTAACTTGAATGCTTCGTATGAACGTAATAAGTTTACTAAATCGTAAAATGACTACGTTTTTAAAAGGTTTTTTATAAACGTAATAAGGTTGCGTAACCATAAAACGACTTTGTTTCAAACTTGAAAGCTTCGTATAAGCATAATAGGGTTACTAAATCATAAAAATGACTTCGTTTCTAACTAAAAGGCTTCTTATAAATGTAAAACGATTTCTAACTCATAAAAACAACCTTACTTTTTAGCTTTAAAGCTTCTTTTAAACGTAATACGTTTGCTAAATCGTAGATCGAAACTCAATCGGGACCTAAGCAAGCAAAATGCATGCAAATAAGCTCAGTTCCATAATTAGCACCTTAAGGTACTCTTTTTCGGGTCGTTTAAATCCTTTTAAACACGAGGAGGAGTCATACCCCAACCAATGCCTTAAAAACTTTTTGGAACTCACTTTTAGCTCAGTTTTAAACTTTCTAAACCTATCGACTATTCAGTCTAGTCACTAACCGAATAGTTCGACGATTTAGGACATTTTTAGCATTTTAGACATCCTAAAACGCAAATAGTCAACTGATACATTTAAAAGCATTCTCAAGTATATAAAACGAGCTTTTTAAATGTCCTGTTCTTTTTGAAGATGTCTAAAATTTCAAGAATTAATCACATAACACATTGCGGGAAAAGGGGTTTACACATAGCACATTCATACACTTCATAGCACAACTCAACAGAATAAGCCACACATGGCCTCGCAATCCACACGATTGCGACAATTCACAGCCCGGACTTCCTCCTCACACAACAACGACCACAAGATCCTCGAATCACTCAATAGTTCTTCCTCCAACCATCCAACTACCATACTCAGTTCAATATTGTCATGCAAACGAACAATACATAAACGATCATACATCAATATAACATTCATGCTTAATAACCACCATAGTGTTTAAGTGTACGAACGGATGCAATTGAGGCTTTAAAGCGACACTTTGTTTCCCAATTCACAAACCAAGATCCGTAGGCACCTTATTCCATTATAGTTATTACGAATAAATTCTAAACAAGCCCAAACCTGATTACCCTTAACGTTTAAACAATGTTCAACTTATTCCATAATTATTTCAATCACTCGGCTAGCATCCTTAGGTTCCAAACATAATTTAACTAATGACCAATAATTGAATTATACTAAAAGAACACTCTTTCTGCCAAGCACTCCTCCAATCTACGAGGATATCAATATTCAGCATCAATCCGACATGCATTTAACCCAAATCAATTCCAAACTTATAAATTGTCAATATGAATACTAATTCACCCAACATGATTTCCACGCCCAAGTTCAACATGTTCTAGCTAATTGTGATGAAAACATTGAAATTATTAGTAATTTAGGAGGAAAGAAACCCTCACCTCAATTCCAAGCTAGGGTTTCATTTGAATGCATTGGGCTCGACTTTGGACACCTGAACATCTCCAATTTTTGACCTTGCTCAGTGGTCAAATGAGCAGCACGTGATTCACACCCAAATTACCAAAATTCAAACCCCAGAACAAGCCTAAATTTTGATTTTCAACTTGAGATTGAATTGGGTGTTTGTAGATACGAATTATCACCCCAATTTATAGAAGATTGAAAGCAACTAGAAGCTAATTTGCATGGCCTTACCTGGGCACGCGTTTGAGCTTCAATTTAGCGTATAAAACCTGCCTAAGACGTGGTGGGTTCTCCCCGGTTCTGCCAAAATTCAGTACTAAATAGTGGCTAGTTTATGGGGGAAGTCGAATGGGGGAAATTTGTAGCTAAAAGTGGCAAAAATCCTCTGCAGTTTTAAGCTTGAGGTTGCGTGTATGGAGGAGATGAGAGGAGGAAGAAGATGAAGCAGAGAGAGAGTGTGAAATGCCCTGAATTGGGAGGGGCTCGTGGGCAGGTGAGGGAGAAAGGAGTGACATATGTAAATTACCAATTTGCCCCTCCCTACTCTCTTTTATTTATTTTGTCCCAAACTGGTTCATATTCGATACTGCTAGTCTAATCCGTAACCAGAATTCTAACCCCAAATCGATAATGTAATCCTTCACTAACTGTTCATTCCCAAATCTATCTAGGTTTGACTAAATAATATCGAACTGCTTCTAAGGTTGACAGTCTAATCGCATTCGGGTTCTTATTCGATTTAGTACTTGTTAATAATCGTTAATAACGTTTATTAAAAATCATCGAAAGATTTTCAAAACTAATAATAATAATAATAATAATAATAATAATAATAATAATAATAATAATAATAATAATAATAATAATAATAGTGATACTAACATCCTTTTTAATGAAATCAACATTCACAGAGGCAATGAGAAAATAATTTTAGCCCATATCACTAATAAAATATGATTTTCATAACGTAAAAAGGCATCACGAACAACTCGACAGAATATAAAGTATGCGGGCCTTACACTCTCCCCCTCTTAAAAGAATTTCGTCCTCGAAATTGCTTACTTGGAGGAATTAATGGATGTACTTTATCCGCATCTCTTTCACAGTTCAAGTCGCTTTACGCTTAGTTATTCATTTGGCCTTCACCATAGCATCCCATCCTTGGATTCCTACTCGAACCAAATCATCAGGGAGCGCTCTTCCTCGCACTATAACAACTCGGTCTCAATAAGTATGATCGGTATAGCAGATAGTTTTTAAGGAAGAAGTTATGAAATGTTGCGCACGCATCTCATGAGGTTTACTAACAAGTTCCTTTGCAATTCAAGAATGATAAGCAGGTGAGTAGTACTAGAATGACGGGATGGGGGCATAAAGTTGGTTATCAAAAGAATACCTGACCTTGTTCTTGTAGGTTCCCAAGTCTCTTTTCCCTTCTAGCTAAGCATCCGACTGCCAGTTTGTGGCTTCTGGTTGCTTTTCCTATCCCCTAAGTGAGTGCCAATGGTTAGGCGATCTCGTTGTGCCACTGGCTTGATTCTCGTTCCGGATCTCTGAGTGTGACCCCGACTATTCCATGTGACCCTTGGGCAATTAGTGGCTTTGTGACCCATATCACCACAATCAAAATATGAGCCCTTAAAGCTTCTGCATAGGCCAGGGTGCTGATGCCACACTGGCCACAGGTTTTCCTTGGTTTCCATTGGGCGGCTTGCTTTCCCTTATCCTATTTTATCTCAGATTTAAACCTTCTAAAGTTTTTGCTACCGTGGAAATTGGATTCTCCAGGGCCAATTTCCCTCTTTTCTCGGCCTTTTTCTTTGTTTTCAATCTTGGTCTCATCTATGATGCGGGCTACTTTCACAGCCCTCAGGTACCTTTCTTAAAAGTTGGTATATGCGTACCCTACTATTATCTGCTTTATTTCTCCTTTTAATCCCTATTCGAAGTGGTTTATTCTCATTTCTTTGGTGGCCATCTGATTTGGAGCAAACCGGCTCAGCTCATTGAACTTCGCCGCATATTTCATCACGCTCATTTCTCCTTGTTTCAAGCATAAAAACTCCCGTTTACATCTCGAGGTAAAATTGAGCATCCATTAAGGCTTTTAGTTGGTTCCAAGTTAACACCGGTTCACCTACCCTAGGTTTCACTGTTCCCCACCAGAATTCAGCAACTTTTTCGAGTTAGTAAGGGGCTAGGTGTACCTTGAACTTCTCAGGGCACTCCATGATCTCAAATAAGTTTTCCATTCTCCGAAGCCACTCCTCATATACCATAGTGATGTATATGAGCTGCCAAATGACCAAGTTAGGTTATCTTTTGTGGTTTTAGTTAAGGAAGAAAGGAAACAAAAGAAGGATAGGTTCAAGGTTGAGTTTGAGATAATCTAAGAAGGAGCCACTCAAAACCAATCCCTGGGCAAATTCCTTTACTCTTTCTAGGATACAGAAATGAATCACCACCTAGAGGAGTTTAGGAAACTAGAACACCACTTGAGTTTGCCAACACTCACGATATAGAACTAGATTTGCTCTCACACTTTGAAAGAACACTTCAAAGCTGAATTGTATTTCTTGAATTCGAATGTAGATGATTAACTGATCCAAACAACTCGACACTATGGCCTTTATATAGAGTAGGCCTTCCACTTGAAAAGACACAAGCACACCTATGAAGAGACACAACCAAAAAATACAAGCAAAGGGGAATGACTAAGGGGAAAAACAATGTATCTGGTTGGTGCTTCTTGAGTAAAATGAACCTAGCAACCTTGGAGAAGCATGTTCCACTTGAAAAGGCACATCTCATCCTTGGGAGAGAGGGGACATGCAGCTTGAGCAAAGGGAAATGCATCAAAAAAGGTTGTAGGTGTGAAAATGCATGATGCACACGTTTTGCATTAATTGCGTTCACAGTTGCAGCAAGGCCAGATTCATTTGGGCATAACTCTCTGGTTTGTGATCCAAATTCGGTGATTCTTGATTCCTTGGAACGCTTGAAGAGTCTAGTTTCCTAGGGAAGTGGTTTCACTGGATTTGGATTGGCCGTTTGAAAGATATGGGCTGAAGAATGCCGATTACTCAAACTGTACTGGATTTCGGCAGTTTTATTTATGGGCCAAATATGACCAACCAAATGGACTCTAAATAATGCGTGGCTCGACTTATTGGAAAGCTGATTCTTTAAGCTTGAATAGGTGAAGCGTGTAGGAAATTATGCCCTCCGGAGCTTGCTCAAAAAGATGGCCTAAACCGGGTCAATTTCCGGGTGAAGTGCCCAATGCACTGTTGGACTATTTTAGCCCAATTCTGACCAGATTTTGGGCTCCCTTTGCTTCCTTGGAGCTTCCCTTTGAAATGCATGGTAGTCTTGATTCCCATTTGGAAATCCCTTTTGAATAAGGCACTTTGAAGTTAAAATCAAACTCCACAAAGTGTCTTGTGTCATGGAACTCAAATAATGGGACCAAATATAAGTGTTTCCATGCATGATCTCATTTGGCCCTTTCCTTCCTTGAAGTTGAGCTTAAGGAATGAAAATGATGCATATGAAAATATGCATCATACTCCCCAGGTTGTTTGGAGTTTGTCCTCTAACTCAAAAAGTTTTCGCTCTTCTCGTAAAAGGGGTCAATCTTATGAAATGTGGTTCTTTGTGGGGAAAGGCCATAGGACATCTTTGGAAGGAGAGCAAGGCCATGGGCTGGATAAAAGGGGAAGAGGGGAAGGTCAATTTTGTGCTGGATGGATCTTGGTGGAGGGAGACCGTGGGGGATTTCTTATGGGAACACACGATGGAAGGTTTGTAGGAGAGGAGTGAGTAGGGGGTGTGAGTGGGTAGGGGGTTCCGGCGTGGTTTGCATAAGTATCAATTCCTTAAAGGGTTCAAACTCATGGTGTTGGGACTTGAGAAGGGTGGTGAGAAAGGCATCCGTATGAGAGTTGTCTTTGGGTTTTGGAGAGTGGGTGGGCTTGAGAGGGGTCAAGGGGATTTTCTTTTGGTCTTTGTGGAAGGTATAAGTGTTCATCCGACCATCATAGATGACACTTCTATCAAATAGCCAAGGTCTTCCCAAAAGGATGTGATAAGCATCCATAGGAACTATATCACACCGTAGCTCATCTTTGTAGTTTTTACCAATGGAGAGAGAGACGAGGCATCGGGTAGAAATTTGCATACCTTTACCTTGGTTTAACCATTGGATAGTGTAAGGCTTAGGATGGGGTGTGGCTTTGAGCTTGAGCTTGTCTACCATGGTCTTAGAGGCGACATTAGCACAACTACCTCTATCTATAATGAGTGAGCATAGCTTCCCGTCAACGGTGCACCTTGTATGGAAAATAGCTTCTCTTTGTTCCAAGTTATCTTGGGTGGCAAAACCATTCAAGGCTCTTCTAATGACCAACAATTCTCCTTCATTGGGGCCTTCTTCAACTTCTTCCACATTTTCCACTAAACAATCTTCTCCTTCTTCTTCTTCATGTGGCTCCTCAAAGGAAGCTCGGTACTTGGCAAGAGTCACTATCCGTTTGTTAGGACATTCGGATGCAATATGTCCTAGACCTTGACATCGAAAGCAACAGATTTTGTCATTGAGCTTCGCAGGCACCTTTGTGGAGGGTATAGAGGTGGCAGGAGGGGTGTTTTTGGGTTGTGAGGGGTTTTGAGGTTTAGGAGGAAAGTAGGAAGGCTTTTGAGAGGAGAAAGGCCGAGGAGCGGGCTTAGAAATGGGGCTCTCTTCTGTAGACTTCTTTTGTTGCTCTACTTTGTAAGCAAGAGAACTCAAGTCATCTAAGGAAGTATATGGATGTAATTCAATTACATGAGCAATAGACTCATCGAAGCCACTTAGGTATCTTACCATTGTTTGGGTATCATCTTCTCTCAAGTCACATTTGAGTAGGAGTTGTTCAAACTCCCGGGTATAATCTTCAACACTCTTGGAGCCTTGCTTTAGTGATGGAGCTTGAAGTAGTTGTCTTGAATATAATGTGAGGGAAGGAACTTGGACTTGAGTTTTTCTTTCATCTTAGCCCATGTTCGGATCTTCCCTTTCTCATTTCTTACTCATTTGGCCACAAGGTTTGCCCACCAAATAGATGCATACTTTCGGAGTTTGAGGGCAACGAGCTTTACCTTCTTTTCTTCAGCCACGTCTTTGTACTCAAAGACTCGTTCAACGGTTTGTAGCCAATCTAGGAAGTGATCCAGGTTGAGTTGGCCTTTGATTTCCAGGATGTCAACTCTGAAATCGCCAAGACTACTTTCTTGTCTTATTTGGAATCTTCTTGGAACATCCTCTTCATAGCTAGAGTTAGCATGGTAACTCTTTTCTTCCCTCTCGGATTCATCCGAGTCCATATGAGTATGTGAGTGAGAGGGGCTTTGATTCCATTTTCTTTTCTCCTCCATGAGTTGGCTAAGTTGAGTTTGAAGGTATTTTACTTGGGCTTCCAACTTGTTAGCTCGCTCTTGGGATCTTCTTGAAGACATTGGGGATGTGCTTAGGCTAGAAGTAGGCTGTTTTGGAGTGGAAGAGAGAGGGCACGGTCGTGCAGCTAGGCACTGGGGAGTCGTGCTTGTATGCTACCTTGAAAATG
Organism: Carnegiea gigantea; assembly: GCA_029747015.1. NCBI lineage: Eukaryota > Viridiplantae > Streptophyta > Magnoliopsida > Caryophyllales > Cactaceae > Carnegiea > Carnegiea gigantea. The sequence continues at coordinate 25,989 of JAKOGI010004375.1, forward strand.
CAGGGAATTAAGGGTGGCACGGTCATGCTAGGAAGCACGGCGTGGCCGTGCCAAGTTGCTGCCTGTGGATGCTTTGTGTTTGCACGGTTTTGCTGGTTTGTGTTGTTTTTGTGTTTTTTTGTTTGGGAAATGTGTTTGGCGGCAAACTTGATGAAATGGCAGCCTAGGCTCTGATACCAAATGATGTATATGAGCACCCAAATGACCACGTTAGGTTATCTTTTGTGGTTTTAGTTAAGGAAGAAAGGAAACAAAGGAAGGATAGGTTCAAGGTTGAGTTTGAGATAATCCAAGAAGGAGCCACTCAAAACCAATCCTTAGGCAAATTCCTTTACTCTTTCTAGGATACAGAAATGAATCACTACCTAGAGGAGTTTAGGAAACTAGAACACCACTTGAGTTTACCAACACTCAAGATATAGAACTAGATTTGCTCTCACACTTTGAAAGACCACTTCAAAGCTGAATTGTATTTCTTGAATTCGAATGTAGATGATTAACTGATCCAAAAAACTTGACACTATGGCCTTTATATCGAGTAGGCCTTACACTTGAAAAGATACAAGCACACTCATGAAGAGACACAAACAAAAAATACAAGCAAAGGGGAATGACTAAGGGGAAAAACAATGTATCCGGTCGGTGCCTCTTGAGTAAAATGAACCTAGCAACCTTGGAGAAGCATGTTCCACTTGAAAAGGCACATCTCATCCTTGTGAGAGAGGGGACACGCAGCTTGAGCAAAGGGAAATGCATCAAAAAAGGTTTTAGGTGTGAAAATGCATGGTGCACACGTTTTGTATTAATTGCGTTCACACTTGCAGCAAGGCCAGATTCATTTGGGCATAACTCTCTGGTTTGTGATCCAAATTTGGTGATTCTTGATTCCATGGAAATCTTGAAGAGTCTAGTTTCCAAGGGAAGTGGTTTCACTAGATTTGGATTGGCCGTTTGAAAGATGTGGGCCGAAGAATACAGACTACTCAAACTAGACTGGATTTCGGTAGGTTCATTTATGGGCCAAATATGACCAAACAAATGGACTCCAAATAATGCGTGGATGGCCTTATTGGAAAGCTGATTCTTTGAGCTTGAATATGTTGGAGTGTGCAGGAAATTATGCCCTCCGGAGCTTGCTCAAAAAGATGGCCCAAACCGGGCCAATTTCTGGGTGAAGTGCCCAACGCACGGTTGGACTATTTTAGCGCAATTCTGACTAGATTTTGGGCTCCCTTTGCTTCCTTGGAGCTTCCCTTTGAATTGCATGGTAGTCTTGATCCCCATTTGGAAATCCCTTTTGAATAAGGCGCTTTGAAGTTCAAAACAAACTCCACAAAGTGTCTTATGTCATGAAACTCCAATAATGGGACCAAATATAAGTGTTTCTATGCATGATCTCATTTGGCCCTTTCCTCCTTTGAAGTTGAGCTTGAGGAATGAAAATGATGCATATGGAAATATGCATCACATAGGGCCAGTTCCACCTTCAAACTTGGGAAGCTTAAGCCTATTAAATTGACATATCATCCCTATGGCAGTTGATTCTAGTATGAGTTCGCATCGAGGAGGCATCTATCACACAATTACACAAGGAATTACTTAGTTCTAATTTGAACTAGGATGAACTTCCTTGGTTAATGAAATGATTCGCGAATAGCAAGAGTTGTTATGGATAGCCCCAGGTCTAGTTCATTTCAACCTTCATATAGTTATACGCACATACCACATCTTTTTCAAAGGAAATACACATGCATGCTTACACAA
>JAKOGI010004376.1:0-27752 GCA_029747015.1 Carnegiea gigantea
GAAGATTTGATCCTCAAATCGGAAAGGTAACCATCTGCTTCATAAGGGCTTAAATCAGCAACGTTAAACGTAGCTGATACTCCATAATCTCCTGATAACTCTACCTTGTAAGCATTATTGTTGATCTTCTCCAAAATCTCGAATGGACCATCCGCTCTAGGCATCAATTTAGTTTTCCTTTTGGAAGGAAAACGTTCTTTCGAAGATGAATCCAAACCAAATCACCTGGCTTAAAAAGCTTCTCCCTTTTATGCTTGTTAGCTTGGGCCGTGTATGAAAGTGTAGTTTTCTCAATCTTGGCCTTTACTAACTCATACAACTTCTGGATTTCTTCCACCCTAGTAGCGGCATCCGCACTTGGCTTTTGATCTAATGGTCGTGGTACAAGATCAAGTGGACTTAGGGGATCAATTCCATAGACCACTTTAAAGGGAGATAGACCAGTAGCCTTGCTTGGAGTCTTATTGTAAGCAAACTCAGCATGTGGAAGTAACAGATCCCAATCTTTGATGTGGTTTTTAATCAGAACCCTTAATAAAGTACCAAGGGTTCGATTAGTAACCTCGGTTTGCCCATCTGTTTGTGGATGACAAGTGGTACTGTACTTGAGTTTGGTACCCAACTTTTTCCACAGAGTAATCCAAAAGTGACTTAAAAACTTCGTATCTCGATCTGAGACAATGGAACGAGGAATTCCATGAAGTCCCATAACCTCCTTGAAATACAATTCAGCAATATGAGTGGCATCATTAGTCTTGTTGCAGGGAATGAAATGAGCCATCTTCGAAAATCGATCCACGACCACAAAGATAGAATCTTTATTCCTTTGTGTCTTTGGTAAACCAAGTATGAAATCCATGCTAACGTCCACCCAAGGCAACGTAGGAATAGGAAGTGGCGTGTATAGTCCCTGAGGAAGCGAATGACTCTTCGCAATTTGACACGTACTGCACCTTCTAATGATGTCTTGAACGTCCTTCTCCATGCATGGCCAATAATAATGTTCCCTAAGCATAGTTAGGGTCTTGTCTTCGCCAAAATGGCCAGCTAAAGATCCAGCATGGACTTCTCGAATTAACAACTCACGAGTGCTGCATTTGGGGACACATACTCGAGCACCTTTAAAGAGAAACTCTTCTTGAATTAAGAAGTCCCCTTTGAGATGTTTAGTACACTCAGAATATAACACCCCAAAATCTTCGTCATTCTGATATAACGCCTTTAGATGCTCAAATCCAAGGATACAAGCATCTAATTGGAACATCAATAGATAGCGCCGTGAGAGAGCATCGGCGCCTTGATTCAGTTTGCCGGACTTATGCTTGATAGTAAAGTGAAAGGACTGTAGGAATTCCCCCCATTTAGCATGGCGCGAGTTTAACTTGTGTTGGCCTTGAATATACTTCAAAGCCTCGTGATCTGAATGCAGAATAAACTCACTGGCAATCAAATAGTAGTTCCAATGTTCTAGACATCGAATGATGGCGTAGAATTCCTTGTCATAAGTTGAATATCTCTTCCTGGTATCACATAATTTCTCACTGAAGAAGGCCAAAGGGCATCCTTCTTGAGTAAGAATGCCTCCAATACCAACCCCAGAAGCATCGCATTCAACTTCAAAGACTTTCTCAAAACACGGTAGGGCTAAAACTGGTGCTTGAGTTAGTCTCTATTTCACCTCTTCAAAGGCTGCTTGGGCTTTAGGATTCCAAGTGAATGAGGAACCCTTAAGAATCTCGGTCATAGGAGCTAAGATAGTGCTGAAATTTCGTATGAACCTCCTATAGAAAGAGGCCAAGCCATGAAAGCTTCGAACGTCATGAATGCTCTTAGGAACAGGCCAAGCTCGAATAGCCTCAATCTTGCTTTCATCCGCCTTAATACCATCTTCAGAAACAATATAACCTAAGAAGGTAACTTCATGAGTAAAGAAGGTACCCTTCTTTAGGTTCCCGAATAACTTCTCCTTTTCAAGAACGAGCATCACCTGAGTTAAATGATCTTGATGTTCTTGCTCATTCTTACTGAACACCAATATATCATCGAAGTAAACTACCACGAACTTGCCCAAGTATGGTCGAAATACTTGATTCATTAACCTCATAAACGTACTAGGGGCATTAGAAAGACCGAAAGGCATGACTAACCATTCATATAATCCGCCCTTAGTCTTGAAAGCAGTTTTCCACTCATCGCCCTCCCTAATACGAATTTGATAATAACCACTCCTCAAATCAATCTTACTAAACACCTTATAGCCATGTAATTCATCCAACATATCTTCAAGCCTAGGTATAGGGTACCTATACTTGATAGTAATTTTGTTTATGGCCCTACTGTCAACACACATCCTCATACTACCATCCTTCTTCGGAACCAAAAGAGCAGGAACAGCACATGGGCTTAAGGATTCTCGTACCAACCCCTTGAATATCAGTTCTTCAACTTGTCGTTGAATCTCTTGAGTTTCCTTAGGATTTGTCCTGTAGGCTGGCTTATTAGGCAGAATGGATCCTGGGATAAGGTCAATATGATGTTGAATGTCACGCTTTGGAGGTAAACCCAAAGGTATCTCTTCTGGAAATAGGTGACTGAACTGATTCAATATGACCTTGGCTATAGGATGGGATGGAAGTGGTGTTTGTGGCTCATCTTGTACTTGCAATATCCACTCTTTCAAGGCTTTGAACTCATGTTGAGAGGCCTTTAACAGTGGTTCAACATATGTCAAAAGCAAGTCAGATTGATTTTGGCTTTTTTGTGGTTTCATTTTATGGAGTTCGGATGGTGACATAGGATTCAGGGTAATCTTCTTGCCATCTTTGGTAAAAGAATAAGTATTAAGATAACCATTATGCATAACCTTCCTATCATACATCCATGGTCGTCCTAACAGAATATGACAAGCATCCATGGGGATAATATCACACCAAAGTTCATCTTGGTAATTTTTACCAAGAGAGAATGAAATCAAGCAACGAGAGTTAACTTGTAATCCCTTGCCTTGATTTAACCATTGAATGTTGTATGGGTGTGGGCGTGCCATGGACTGAAGGTTTAGTTTCTCAATCATATTCAATGAAACAACGTTGGCACAACTTCCTCCATCGATGATTAACGAGCACACTTTGCCTTGGACTGTACACCGTGAGCGAAAGATGTTCTCACGTTGTTCATCCTTAGCAACTCGTTGATTGCTCAATACCCTTCGAATTACTAGCATCTCACCTTCATATGCGTTTTTCACAAACTCCTCCTGATCATCTTCATGATCGCTCTCAGCATCTTCTGCCTTTTCCTCTTCTTTCTCCTCGGCAAATTCTCCCTCTATGGCTTCCCATTCAGCTAAGGGGACTACCTTTCGACTAGGACAATCAGAAGCAATGTGTCCTAAGCCTTGGCACTTGTAACACCTTCTTTGGCTTACAGGGTATGGGTTTGGACGTGGGGGGGTTGATGGTGGTGGCCTTTGAGGAGCTTGGTTTTTTTGTGGATTAGATGGGAAAGGGGTAGATGATTTAGGCTGAGGTGTGGTACTCCCTTGTTTAAGGGTTGCCCACGGTTTGGTGTAGAATAAGGCTTGAATGAATCACGAACATTCATTCTAGACTTTCTTTGTTGCTCCACCTTGTGTGCTAGGACACACACTTCGTCAAAGGGGGTATAAGCTTGCAACTCAACCACGTTAGCTATCCTAGGATCAAGCCCTCCTAGGTAACGTACCATGGTTTGCTCTTCAGGCTCATGAATGTCACATTTGATCATGAGTTTCTCAAACTCACGAGTATATTCTTCAACACTCATCTTGCTTTGATTCAAATGATGAAAGAGCATGTATTGATCTTGGACATACATAGAAGGCAAAAACCGTGCCTTCATCTTGGCTTTCATTTTGTCACAAGTAGCAATCTTACTCTTCCTTTCTCTAGTTCTCTTAGCATTAAGGTTTGTCCACCATAAGGAGGCATATTTCCTTAATCTAAGAGCAACTATTTTGACTTTCTTATCTTCTGGAATCTCCTTGAACTCAAAAATACGCTCCACCGTTTGTAACCATTCAATGAACTCATCAGGATCTAACTTACCCTTGAACTCAGGAATATCAACCTTGATCTCATTAGAGTTGAAAGTAGGTCGCACTCTTCTTTGCATTCTTTCAAATGGTACTTCTTCTTCAGAGAACGCATTGCTAGCTTCCTCTTCATAGCCATAGTCTGTTCCAATCCGAATGCTTGGTGATTCTTGAAGTTTCTGTTTTTGTTTTATATGGTTTCCAAGCTGTTTCCTCAAGTACTCATTTTGTGCTTTGAGTTCTCGATTACTCACACTCATTTCTTGCATTTGCTTAGAAAGAACTTCAAGCCTTTCTTCCACAGACATGCTAGTACTCATTGTGTTTGAAATGATTTCAGAGATAAGCTGGGAATGACGTGGGGTTCAGGCCAAGTTCTGAACTTGCTCTGATACCAAAAATGGTGTAAGTCCAAGGGAAGGATAGCAACCCAAGTTAACTCACGTCAAAGGAGGCTAGAAAACAAGCAAACTCTTACGGCCAGGGGTGGCACGGTCGTGCGCAAGGGCACGGGGTGACCGTGCCAACTCGCTGCCTAGCTTGCCTAGGTAAGTCCCTTTCCACGGTTTGAGGTAGCTTTGAAGTTTGTTGGAAGTTCGGTGCAATCAGCTATGTCAAGGCTTGATTTTGTGTGGATAAGAGGAATCAAAGGAGTAAGGAAGTGAGGGAAGTAAAGGAGGATGAAAAGACACTAAGAAGAACAAAGGTAATTCATGGTTTGAGAGGAGTGAAACCAAGAACAAGCTTGTGAACTTCAAGAGTGTTTAATGAAACTTGGATAGTTCTAAGCTAGATGATTAGATAAGATACACCACTAATCATTTAGCTTAGGGCCCTCAATCTTGGATTCGGATAAGATTCACCACCTAACCAAAGATTAAGAATCACTTGGTCACCACCTTAATCGGCCACAATTAAGGATAAGCAAGTTAAGTGTTTAGGAAATCACAAGACACAAAGTCTTTTCTCTCTACTGAAAAATTCAACTCTATTCCTTCAAAATGAACATACAAGGCCTTATATGACCTTGAGAGTACACAAATGAGCTTTCCTTCCAAGGGAGGAAAGTCATTAAACTTGCTAATCACTTCCTAACACACGGTTTACTCTAATACAAACCAAAAGCTGAAAGCTTACTTTACAAAGCACTTAAATTATCTTCCTAAACCTTTTCTATGCATTAAGGAATGTAGATGACTCATTTTCCCAGCTAGGAAGGTAAGAGTGCATGGCTAGCCACCTCAAAAGGACTGAAGAATGCATGTGTGCCATGTCATGCCTGAGTGGTCGAATGAGGGCTTGCAAAATGGTGATGTTTTACTTGCTCCACGTGTCTCTCTCTCAAGTAGCTGAGTGGTGCTTGATCAAGCAGCTCAAAATGACCTGCTTGGCAGCCTTTCACCTTAAGCAAACCCCTTGAAGGAGGAAAACCACCAAGCTAAGCAACCGGGTGTCAAGCAGCCAGTTTCTGCCTCCACTTGCAACGCATGTTTGACACATCAAATGATGACTATTTGCTACGTTTCTTACATGGTTGGAAACCTCAAGATGTCTAGTTTACCCTCCATTTGGAATCGTAGCATTTGGATGTCATTTGCCCCCTGAACAAACCAGAAAACCAAAACCGTGCATTTTGCAGTGCAATCCGGACAGGTTCAAGAGATGAACTGTTTTAAGTAAACCAAAGAATTCCAAATGATATGAAACCAATTGGACTTAAAAGTTAACATCCTGAACTTGATAATCATCCAAAAAACGGACACCAAAATATGCTTTAGGCCGATGTAATAAGATAGCAAAAACCGGGTAAAAATCTGGATGAGACCCCGGGTGTATCACCTTGTGTGTTTGCCATCAAGTGACTCATGGCCGTGACTTTGGAGTTGATTTCTTGATTATTTTGGACCAACGAAACGTTATTAGACCTTGAGGATGGACCTCCATCATTCTCCCCTTGTTGGGAAGATTTGATCCTCAAATCAGAAAGGTAACCATCTGCTTCATAAGGGCTTAAATCAGCAACGTTAAACGTAGCTGATACTCCATAATCTCTTGGTAACTCTACCTTGTAAGCATTATTGTTGATCTTCTCCAAAATCTCGAATGGACCATCCGCTCTAGGCATCAATTTAGTTTTCCTTTTGGAAGGAAAACGTTCTTTACGAAGATGAATCAAAACCAAATCACCTGGCTTAAAAAGCTTCTCCCTTTTATGCTTGTTAGCTTGGGCTGTGTATGAAAGTGTAGTTTTCTCAATCTTGGCCTTTACTAACTCATGTAACTTCTGGATTTCTTCCACTCTAGTAGCGGCATCCGCACTTGGCTTTTGATCTAATGGTCGTGGTACAAGATCAAGTGGACTTAGGGGATCAGTTCCATAGACCACCTTAAAGGGAGATAGACCAGTAGCCTTGCTTGGAGTCTTATTGTAAGCAAATTCAGCATGTGGAAGTAACAGATCCCAAGCTTTGATGTGGTTTTTCATCAGAACCCTTAATAAAGTACCAAGGGTTCGATTAGTAACCTCGGTTTGCCCATCTGTTTGTGGATGACAAGTGGTACTGTACTTGAGTTTGGTACCCAACTTTTTCCACAAAGTAATCCAAAAGTGACTTAAAACCTTCGTATCTCGATCTGAGACAATGGAACGAGGAATTCTATGAAGTCTCATAACCTCCTTGAAATACAATTCAGCAATATGAGTGGCATCATTAGTCTTGTTGCAGGGAATGAAATGAGCCATCTTCGAAAATCAATCCACGACCACAAAGATAGAATCTTTATTCCTTTGTGTCTTTGGTAAACCAAGTATGAAATCCATACTAACGTCCACCCAAGGCAACGTAGGAATAGGAAGGGGCGTGTATAGTCCCTGGGGAAGCGAATGACTCTTCGCAATTTGACACGTACTGCACCTTCTAATGATGTCTTGAACACCTTCTAATGATGTCTTGAACGTCCTTCTCCATGCCTGGCCAATAATAATGTTCCCTAAGCATAGTTAGGGTCTTGTCTTCGCCAAAATGGCCAGCCAAAGATCCAGCATGGACTTCTCGAATTAACAACTCACGAGTGCTGCATTTGGGGACACATAACCGAGCACCTTTAAAGAGAAACTCTTCTTGAATTAAGAAGTCCCCTTTGGGATGTTTAGTACACTCAGAATATAACACCCCAAAATCTTCATCATTCTGATATAACGCCTTTAGATGCTCAAATCCAAGGATACAAGCATCTAATTGGAACATCAATAGATAACGCCGTGATAGAGCATCGGCGCCTTGATTCAGTTTGCCGGACTTATGCTTGATAGTAAAGTGAAAGGACTGTAGGAATTCCACCCATTTAGCATGGCGCGAGTTTAACTTGTGTTGGCCTTGAATATACTTCAAAGCCTCGTGATCTGAATGCAGAATAAACTCACTGGCAATCAAATAGTGGTTCCAATGTTCTAGACATCGAATGATGGCGTAGAATTCCTTGTCATAAGTTGAATATCTCTTCCTGGTATCACATAACTTCTCACTGAAGAAGGCCAAAGGGCGTCCTTCTTGAGTAAGAATGCCTCCAATACCAACCCCAGAAGCATCGCATTCAACTTCAAAGACTTTCTCAAAACACGGTAGGGCTAAAACTGGTGCTTGAGTTAGTCTCTCTTTCACTTCTTCAAAGGCTGCTTGGGCTTTAGGATTCCAAGTGAATGAGGAACCCTTAAGAATCTCGGTCATAGGAGCTAAGATAGTGCTGAAATTTCGTATGAACCTCCTATAGAAAGAGGCCAAGCCATGAAAGCTTCGAACGTCATGAATGCTCTTAGGAACAGGCCAAGTTCGAATAGCCTCAATCTTGCTTTCATCCGCCTTAATACCATCTTCAGAAACAATATAACCTAAGAAGGTAACTTCATGAGTAAAGAAGGTACACTTCTTTAGGTTCCCGAATAACTTCTCCTTTTCAAGAACGAGCATCACCTGAGTTAAATGATCTTGATGTTCTTGCTCATTCTTACTGAACACCAATATATCATCGAAGTAAACAACCACGAACTTGCCCAAGTATGGTCGAAATACTTGATTCATTAACCTCATAAACGTACTAGGGGCATTAGAAAGACCGAAAGGCATGACTAACCATTCATATAATCCGCCCTTAGTCTTGAAAGCAGTTTTCCACTCATCGCCCTCCCTAATACGAATTTGATAATAACCACTCCTCAAATCAATCTTACTAAACACCTTAGAGCCATGTAATTCATCCAACATATCTTCAAGCCTAGGTATAGGGTACCTATACTTGATAGTAATTTTGTTTATGGCCCTACTGTCAACACACATCCTCATACTACCATCCTTCTTCGGAACCAAAAGAGCAGGAACAGCACATGGACTTAAGGATTCTCGTACCAACCCCTTGAATATCAGTTCTTCAACTTGTCGTTGAATCTCTTGAGTTTCCTTGGGATTTGTCCTGTAGGCTGGCTTATTAGGCAGAATGGATCCTGGGATAAGGTCAATATGATGTTGAATGTCACGCTTTGGGGGTAAACCCAAAGGTATCTCTTCTGGAAATAGGTGACTGAACTGATTCAATATGACCTTGGCTATGGGATGGGATGGAAGTGGTGTTTGTGGCTCATCTTGTACTTGCAATATCCACTCTTTCAAGGCTTTGAACTCATGTTGAGAGGCCTTTAAAAGTGGTTCAACATATGTCAAAAGCAAGTCAGATTGATTTTGGCTTTTTTGTGGTTTCATTTTGTGGAGTTCGATGGTGACATAGGATTCAGAGTAATCTTCTTGCCATCTTTGGAAAAGGAATAAGTATTAAGATAACCATTATGCATAACCTTTCTGTCATACATCCATGGTCGTCCTAACAGAATATGACAAGCATCCATGGGGATAATATCACACCAAAGTTCATCTTGGTAATTCTTACCAAGAGAGAATGAAATCAAGCAACGAGAGTTAACTTGTAATCCCTTGCCTTGATTTAACCATTGAATGTTGTATGGGTGTGGGTGTGCCGTGGACTAAAGGTTCAGTTTCTCAATCATATTCAATGAAACAACGTTGGCACAACTTCCTCCATCGATGATTAACGAGCACACTTTGCCTTGGACTGTACATCGTGAGTGAAAGATGTTCTCACGTTGTTCATCCTTAGCAACTCGTTGATTGCTCAATACCCTTCGAATTACTAGCATCTCACCTTCATCTGCGTTTTCCACAACTCCTCCTGATCATCTTCATGATCGCTCTCAGCATCTTCTGCCTTTTCCTCTTCTTTCTCCTCGGCAAATTCTCCCTCTATGGCTTCCCATTCAGCTAAGGTGACTACCTTTCGACTAGGACAATCAGAAGCAATGTGTCCTAAGCCTTGGCACTTGTAACACCTTCTTTGGCTTACAGGGTATGGGTTTGGACGTGGGGGGTTTGATGGTGGTGGCCTTTGAGGAGCTTGGTTTTTTTGTGGATTAGATGGGAAAGGGGTAGATGATTTAGGCTGAGGTGTGGTACTCCCCTTGTTTAAGGGTTGCCCACGGTTTGGTGTAGAATAAGGCTTGAATGAATCACGAACATTCATTCTAGACTTTCTTTGTTGCTCCACCTTGTGTGCTAGGACACACACTTCGTCAAAGGTGGTATAAGCTTGTAACTCAACCACGTTAGCTATCCTAGGATCAAGCCCTCCTAGGTAACGTACCATGGTCTGCTCTTCAGGCTCATGAATGTCACATTTGATCATGAGTTTCTCAAACTCACGAGTATATTCTTCAACACTCATCTTGCCTTGATTCAAATGATGAAAGAGCATGTATTGATCTTGGACATACGTAGAAGGCAAAAACCGTGCCTTCATCTTGGCTTTCATTTTGTCCCAAGTAGCAATCTTACTCTTCCTTTCTCTAGTTCTCTTAGCAGTAAGGTTTGTCCACCATAAGGAGGCATATTTCCTTATTCTAAGAGCAACTATTTTGACTTTCTTATCTTCTGGAATCTCCTTGAACTCAAAAATACGCTCCACCGTTTGTAACCATTCAATGAACTCATCAGGATCTAACTTACCCTCGAACTCAGGAATATCAACCTTGATCTCATTAGAGTTGAAAGTAGGTCGCGCTCTTCTTTGCATTCTTTCAAATGGTACTTCTTCTTCAGAGAACGCATTGCTAGCTTCCTCTTCATAGCCATAGTCTGTTCCAGTCCGAATGCTTGGTGATTCTTGAAGTTTCTGCTTTTGTTTCATATGGTTTCCAAGCTGTTTCCTCAAGTACTCATTTTGTGCTTTGAGTTCTCGATTGCTCACACTCATTTCAAGCATTTGCTTAGAAAGAACTTCAAGCCTTTCTTCCACAGACATGCTAGTACTCATTGTGATCGCAGGAATGAACGGTTTGTGTTTGATTGTGTTTGAAATGATTTCAGAGATAAGCTGGGAATGACGTGGGGTTCAGGCCAAGTTCTGAACTTGCTCTGATACCAAAAATGATGTAAGTCCAAGGGAAGGATGGCAACCCAAGTTAACTCACGTCAAAGGAGGCTAGAAAACAAGCAAACTCTTACGGCCAGGGGTGGCACGGTCGTGCGCAAGGGCACGGGGTGACCGTGCCAACTCGCTGCCTAGCTTGCCTAGGTAAGTCCCTTTCCACGGTTTGAGGTAGCTTTGAAGTTTGTTGGAAGTTCGATGCAATCAGCTATGTCAAGGCTTGATTTTGTGTGGATAAGAGGAATCAAAGGAGTAAGGAAGTGAGGGAAGTAAAGGAGGATAAAAAGACACTAAGAAGAACAAAGGTAATTCATGGTTTGAGAGGAGTGAAACCAAGAACTAGTTTGTGAACTTCAAGAGTGTTTAATGAAACTTGGATAGTTCTAAGCTAGATGATTAGATAAGATACACCACTAATCATTTAGCTTAGGGCCCTCAATCTTGGATTAGGATAAGATTCACCACCTAACCAAAGATTGAGACTCACTTGGTCACCACCTTAATCGGCCACAATTAAGGATAAGCAAGTTAAGTGTTTAGGAAATCACAAGACACAAAGTCTTTTCTCTCTACTGAAAATTCAACTCTATTCCTTCAAAATGAACATACAAGGCTTTATATGGCCTTGAGAGTACACAAATGAGCTTTCCTTCCAAGGGAGGAAAGTCATTAAACTTGCTAATCACTTCCTAACACACGGTTTACTCTAATACAAACCAAAAGCTGAAAGCTTACTTTACAAAGCACTTAAATTATCTTCCTAAACCTTTCCTATGCATTAAGGAATGTAGATGACTCATTTTCCCAGCTAGGAAGGTAAGAGTGCATGGCTAGCCCCCTCAAAAGGACTGAAGAATGCATGTGTGCCATGTCATGCTTGAGTGGTCAAATGAGGGCTTGCAAAATGGTGATGTTTCACTTGCTCCACGTGTCTCTCTCTCAAGTAGCTGAGTGGTGCTTGATCAAGCAGCTCAAAATGACCTGCTTGGCAGCCTTCCACCTTAAGCAAACCCCTTGAAGGAGGAAAACCACCAAGCTAAGCAACCGGGTGTCAAGCAGCCAGTTTCTGCCTCCACTTGCAACGCATGTTTGACACCTCAAATGATGACTATTTGCTACGTTTCTTACATGGTTGGAAACCTCAAGATGTCTAGTTTACCCTCCATTTGGAATCGTAGCATTTGGACGTCATTTGCCCCCTGAACAAACCAGAAAACCAAAACCGTGCATTTTGCAGTGCAATCCGGACAGGTTCAAGAGATGAACTGTTTTAAGTAACCAAATGAATTCCAAAAACCAATTGGACTTAAAAGTTAACATCCTGAACTTGATAATCATCAAAAAAACGGACACCAAAATATGCTTTAGGCCGATGTAATAAGATAGCAAAAACCGGGTAAAAATCTGGATGAGAACCCGGGTGTATCACCTTGTGTGTTTGCCATCAAGTGACTCATGGCCGTGACTTTGGAGTTGATTTCTTGATTATTTTGGACCAACGAAACATTATTAGACCTTGAGGATGGACCTCCATCATTATGGGAAGTACCAAGCTGCCAAGGAAGCTTCCATCCACCCCAAGATCGACACATCATCCTCAAGATTAGCATTGAAGAGGTGTCAAGTGGAGGATGCATCTATCCTTTTTTGCTTTGATTTGATCTTTGTATTTTTGCCTAGTTTAGCTTGTAGTGCAACCTAAGGCCTATGCTTGTACTTGAAAAGCTTGTATTAATACCCCCCAAGGCTTGGCCGGCCACTCACTCAAGCATTTGTATGAAATGAAGTTGAGCTTTGCTCCTTTGAACTCCCAAACTCTCTTCTAGCTTATCTCTTCCTTTGGCCGGGTTGAGTGGTGATCTAGCAAGAGTCTTAACTCCTTCTTGGTGGTGTTTCTGTATCCAAGGGGTGGTTAAGGGCCCTAACATCTTTCCTTGGTGGTGTTTCTGTATCCAAGGTTGGTGTTAGTTCCGGTTGCTTATCCAAGTCTAAGGTGAGTTTGTGGTTTCAAAGTTGCCTTAAACTTCTTGCACTTTGCTTACATCTTTCCCATCCTCTTGACTTTCCCTAGAGGATACATCATCACAAGGCTTAGAACTATCCAAATTCCATTGAATTCACTTAAAGTTCATGAAGTTAGCTTTGGGTTCCTTAAACCAAAGCTCTCCTTTTTCATGTTCTAATCAATGAACTTCATTCCTCTCTTTTTTTTTTTTCCTTTCATATTCATTTCAAGCTTAATCAAGGCCAAGCATTCTTGCTTTGATTCAGTTTTGAGCCCAAACACAAAAACCATCTCAAAACCGTGAAAATCACAAACTAGGCGTGCTAGGCAGAACTTTGGCATGGTCACCCCGTGCCTTTAAGCACGACCGTGCCTCCCTTGGTTCGTGAGTTTTCCACTTGTTTTGGTTGTGTTCTTGTTGTAAGTTGGCTTGGGTTGTTCCTACCCTTGAGACTTACATCAGCATGGAGCAAAGAGAAGCTATATTCCACACAAGGTGTACCGTGGGAAACAAGGTATGCTCCCTCATTATTGATGGTGGAAGTTGTGCCAATATTGCTTCCAAGACTATGGTTGATAAGCTCAAGCTGCAAGTCTCTCCTCGCCCCAATCCCTACACCATTCAAAGGTTGAACCAAGGCAAGGGTTTGCAAATCACTCACCAATGTCTTGTTTCTTTTTCAAATGGGAAAAATTATAAGGATGAGATATGGTGTGACATTGTCCCTATGGATGCTTGTCATATTTTGTTGGGTAGACCGTGGCTATTTGATAGAAGTGTCATCCATGATGGCCGGATGAACACTTATTCTTTCCAAAAAGACCACAAAAAGATTACCCTTACTCCTCTCAAAATTCCCTCCACCACTAGACCCAAAGACAATCCTCACTTGGATGTCTTTCTCACCACTCTCCTCAAATCCGAGCACCATGAATTTGAGTCTTTCAAAGACTTGATTCTTCTACAAGAGGAACCTAAGCCCCATCTCCCACACATCCACTACTCACCCCTCTCCTTCAAACCTACCATCATGTCTTTCCACAAGAGATCCCACATGGCCTTCCCCCTCCTAGATCCATCCAACACAAGATAGACCTCATTCCCGGTTCCGTTCTTCCCAACAAGCCGGCCTACCGGATGTCTCCTAGTGAAACTCAAGAAATCCAAAGACAAGTAGATGACCTCTTGTCCAAGGGTTTAATTTGGGAGAGTTTGAGTCCATGTGCCGTGCCCGCCCTCCTTGTTCCTAAAAAGGACGGTAGCATGCGCATGTGTGTGGATAGCCGGGCTATTAACAAAATCACTATCAAGTACCGGTATTCCAAGATTGGAAGATCTACTTGATGAACTCCATGGAGCCGCTATCTTTTCCAAGATTGATTTACGAAGTGGCTACTATCAAATCCGGATCTTTGAAGGTGATGAATGGAAGATGATGGAGGGCCACCTAGCCAAGACCATGATCAAGTTGTGACAAGTCCAAGTCGACCAAGAACACGGTCCCAAACTCAAAAGATAGCCCTCCTTTGGCAAGAAGCTGAAACTGGCACAACCAGCCTGCACAAGCTCGGTTTTGTGCACATGATTTCTTAGGCCATTTCATGGCTTAGGGCCAATATTTTTGCATTTTTGGAATCCTCAGGAAGTTAACTTTCAAGTCCAAGCATTGCGTTCAAGTCATGCTACAAGAGGATGAAGGATCAAGGGCGTTTTTCCTAACCGGTCAGAATCAGTCCAATCCTGCACGGTTAAAAGTTTACATGTGATTACCTTACTTAATCCATGTTTAACCTTGATTTCTTGAATGGGGTGGTTTATACACACCCTAAACTTTCTTTCCCACGTTTAAAACTTAAACCATATCATTTTTTGCTTTGGGTAAACTTGGCTTGAAAACCGGGTGAAAATCTGCCATTGCACACGGTCTGATAGCACGGCTGAAGCAAACCCTTCCCGGTGGTTTTCCTTGCTATCCACTGACTTGATACACCCTCCAAGGCTGGGCACACACCCCAAGGCACCATCATCAGCTGCAACCTTGGAAAGATCAGCCAATGAGAATGAAGAGACAAGGAAAGATGTCCCTTGAATGTCATTGGTCAGCCGCAAAGGGGAGAGGTCACTTTTCGGCTGCTCACATGTCCACTTGCTGCCTATTTTGCTGATTAAGCTTAGGGACAAGTTGATTAAGTTGTAATAATCATTTGTCTTGCTTACCTTGAAGGATTAGATGTGTTTTGATTAGCCTTAAGCATGCTTGAAGTCAATTAGCTCTAACCGTGGCAATTAGAGCTAGTTAATGCCTTTCCCTCCTAGGAAGGAAAAGTGAGATGCTTGCTAGCTTGCTTAGCTTAGTGGTTTTTGCTGCCTATGTAAGGCCTCTCACGGCCACAAGCAAAAGAACACTTCAGAATTTGATGAATGAAAGTTTAGTGAGAGCTTGAAAGCCTCCTCTCAAATCCTTGCTTGCTTATTTTAGTTTAAGCCAAACTAAGTGGTGTTCAAGTGAGTCTTAAACTTGATTAAGTGGTGATTCTGTATCTTAATCAAGTTTAAGGGCCCTAAACTCAAAGGTTGGTGGTGATTTCTGTATCTAATCCAAGGGTTTAGTTTGATCCCAAATCAGTTCATTCCACACGGTTCCTTAATGAAGTTGATTGCTTGATTGTTCAAGGCATTACTTCCACTAAGCCTATCCATCATTCCTCTTCATTATTCCACTCCTCTACCATCATTCACATTCAAATCCCCCATATCCAACTCACCAAAAGCCAAGAAAACCAAATAGAATTGAAAGGCTTCCAAACTGTGCAAAACTAAGCCATTCTAGTACTTTGAGGCAGCAAGTTAGCACGGGGTCCCCGTGCCTCCACACACGGCCGTGCCACTTCCACCCGTAAGCAATCTCAAGTTTTAGCCTTTGCTTGGTGTGAGGTTAAGGTGTATATCCATACCCCTTGCCTTTTACATCATATTTGGTATTAGAGATGTGTTTCTCCTTGGCTTGGTACTTAACCCACGCATTCCACACTTCTCCTTCTTCTCCATTTCTCAAACACAACCATGAGTACTAGTGTGAGCATGAAAGAAAAGCTTGATGCTATTTTGAAGAGTAACTATGAGATTACTTCCTCTAATCAAGAACTTAAGGCTCAGAATGAGTACCTACGCAAGCAGTTGGGTACTTTTCTCAGACAGAAGCAAAAGATCAATGAGGAGTCGTCTTATTCTGCATCAAAGAGGCGAGATCCTGAAGCTGGCTATGCTTATGAAGTTTCAAGTGATGAAGAACTATTCAGAGAGCCACGACAAGAGCAAAAAGGGCAAGGTAACTCTAATGACTTTAGAGTTGAGATTCCAGAGTATGAAGGTAAGCTCGATCCAGAAGACTTCTTGGATTGGTTACACACTGTGGAAAGAGTGTTTGAATACAAGGACATTCCAGAAGAGAAGAAAGTCAAGTTGGTGGCATTAAGGCTACGTAAGTATGCTTCCTTATGGTGGACCAACTTGTGTGCCAAGAGGGTTCGGGAACGAAAAGCAAAAATCAGAACTTGGGAAAAAATGAAAGCCAAGTTGAAGGCTAGATTTCTCCCTCCTACATATGTTCAAGATTGCTACTCACAACTTCACAACCTGAACCAAGGCAATCTAAGTGTTGAAGAATATACTAGGGAGTTTGAAAAGCTTTTAATCAAGTGTGATCTTTAAGAACCCGAGAAGCAAACGATTGTCAGGTACTTAGGAGGACTTGATCCTAGGTATTCTAATGTTGTTGATCTTCAAGCTTATACCACTTTTGATGAAGTTTGTGTGCTTGCTCACAAAGTTGAGCAACAAAAGAAGGCTAAACAAACTTTTAAACCTTCATATCAGAAACCTCCAACCCGGAACCAACCTTTTAACAAGGGGAGTTCCCAACCAACTCCTAAGCCACAAAATCCCTTTCCTTTCAATCCACAAAGAACCCAAGCACCACAAAAGGCTCCAGCACCCCCTACTCGACCAAATCCCAATCCAATGAGCACTAGGAGATGTTTCAAGTGTCAAGGATTAGGTCACATTGCTTCGGAGTGCCCCAACCGTAAAGTAATCACTCTAGGCGAATGGAGAGCTGTGGATGAGCAAGAGGTTGAAGATGAGAATGAGGATGAAACTGAAGAAGTTCATGAAGAGAGTCAAGAAGAAGTTGAGGAGGAAGCTGATGAAGGAGAAATGCTGGTTTTGAGGAGAGTCTTGAACGGTCAAAAGAGCACCAAAGATGAACAAAGAGAAAACATCTTTCACACCAGGTGCACGGTTCAAAGCAAGGTATGCTCGTTGATTATTGATGGTGGTAGCTGTGCGAACGTGGTGTCCCTCGCCATGATTGAAAAGTTAGGCTTACAAGCCACGGCCCATCCCCATCCTTACAACATACAATGGCTGAATCAAAACAAAGGACTCCAAGTCAATTCACGGTGCCTTATTTCTTTATCCATTGGTAAGAACTATCAAGACCAACTTTGGTGTGATGTTATACCTATGGATGCATGCCATGTATTATTGGGAAGGCCTTGGTTGTATGACCGAAAGGTGACTCATGATGGTTTCATGAATACCTACTCCTTGTTTAAGGGAGGCATGAAGATTACTCTCAAACCATTATCACCATCCGAAATCCTCAAAAACAAACCCACAAAAGTACTTGAACATTCTGGTTGCTTACTCACTTTTAGTGAAACTCTTTTAAGGGTTTCGAATCATGAGTTCAAGGCTTTTAAAGAGTGGATTCTAACCATGCGAGATGAACCAGAATCCCCATTACCAACCCATCCATTTGCCAAATCACTCATACAAACCTTCTGTCACTTGTTCCCAGAAGAAATCCCCTCAGGATTACCTCCTAAAAGGGACATCCAGCATCACATAGATCTCATTCCTGGTTCAGTGCTTCCAAATAAGCCAGCTTACAGAATGAACCCAAAGGAGACTATGGAGATCCAACGGCAAGTAGAAGAATTGATTTCAAAGGGACTTGTACGTGAGTCCTTGAGTCCCTGTGCCGTTCCCGCCTTGTTGGTACCAAAGAAGGATGGTAGCCAACGCATGTGTGTGGACAGCAGAGCCATCAACAAAATCACCATCAAGTATAGGTATCCCATACCTAGACTTGAAGATATGCTGGATGAGTTACATGGCTCTACCGTCTTCTCCAAAATTGATCTTCGAAGTGGTTACTACCAGATAAGAGTAAGAGAAGGAGACGAGTGGAAGACTGCATTCAAAACCAAGGGAGGGTTATATGAGTGGCTAGTTATGCCATTCGGTCTTTCCAACGCTCCTAGTACATTCATGAGGCTGATGAATCAAGTATTCAAGCCCTTTATTAGTAAATTCGTGGTGGTTTACTTCGATGATATTCTCATTTATTCTAAGGACGAGCGGGCACATCAAGATCATCTCCATCAGATCATGCATGTCCTTGAACGTGAGCAGTTATATGATAATCTTAAGAAATGTACCTTCTTTACTCATGAGGTTACATTCTTAGGTTACATTGTTTCAAGTGAAGGCATAAAAGTTGATGAAGGGAAGATCGAGGCTATTCGTACTTGGCCTCAACCACAAAGTATACATGATGTTAGAAGTTTTCATGGCTTGGCTTCATTTTATAGAAGGTTATTCGAAACTTCAGCACCATCACGTCCCCTATGACCGAAGTGCTCAAGGGTTCCTCATTCCAATGGAATCCTAAGGCCCAATCTGCCTTCGAGGAAGTGAAGAAAAGACTTACTCAAGCACCGGTTCTTGCTTTGCCGTGCTTTGAGAAGATTTTTGAAGTCGAGTGTGATGCATCAGGAGTGGGAATTGGTGGAGTTTTGACTCAAGAAGGCAAGCCATTAGCCTTCTTTAGTGAGAAACTATGTGATTCAAGAAGAAAGTACTCCACCTATGATAAGGAGTTCTATGCTATCATTCGGTGCCTAGAGCATTGGAGTCATTACTTGGTAGCTAGTGAGTTTATACTTCATTTGATGCATATTTCCATATGCATCATTTTTATTCAAGACCAATTTCAAAGAAGAAAAGGGTCAAAGAAGATCATGCTTGGAAGTGTGCTTATTTGGTCTTATTAAGTGAGTTCAAAGACTCACGACACTATGAAGAGGTCAAAAAGAGGTTAAACTTTGCTAGAAATTTGGTGCCGAATTCATCCCTGCGGAACCCGATTTTTGTGACCACTTTTGGACAAGCTCAAGTGGACCCACAACTCGAGGGCCCATGTGCTTTTGAAGCTTAAGATGTCAGCTTTAAAATAAGCCCAATTTTATTTAATTTGGACATCATTTGATTGGGCAAAATATCACTCAAAGATACGTTGTGCTGATCCAGTCCAGTCTGAGATAGGTGCATTGTTTGGGCCATAACTTTCAAACCGCTTATCCAAATTGAGCAAATGAGCCCATTCTGGAACATAGACTTCCAGGGCTTTCTAACAAGCCCAAGAACGCGTGATTTGGCCGAGTATTCTGGAAGTTATGCTCTGTTGAAGTTGAGGCAGTTGCAAGGATTAATGCTGGGAATATGAAGAGTCTTCGGTTACATATACTTGTGTGGCTGATATTGTGCACGTTTTAGATGCTTCTAGATTGATGTAATCAGCTGCAAAATCCTAGAATATTCCTTGTAACCTCCCCCACCCCCTTTTATGATGTGTCTTTTCATTTTTCTTAGACTTTTCATTAGCTAGTTTTAATTGTTAGGAGTTATTTGAGTCTTTTGATTGTCTTTTGCTGAGTCTATAAAAGGGGAGGGGCATGTGAAGCTAATCATTCAGCATTGTAAGAGATTTCCAAAGTAATACAAGCACCTTTGAGAGTGATTCTCATTTGTGTCTCAAAAATTCCTAGTTCTATATCTTGAATTTGGCTAATTCAAGTGGTGTTCTAGGTTCTCTATCTTTTCCAATTGGAGTGATTCCTTGGTTAAGACAAGAGAATTAGCCCAAGGTCAAGTCATTGAGTGGCTCCGTGAAGGATTATCTCAATTACAAAATCTTGTTCTATCCCTTTTTCTTGTGTAGTGAAGTTCTTCATCTATCTCATCCATCTTTCATTTCTCTTCCCAATTTGGCTTATTTTGAGTTGGAGTTTGATTTGGTTCACTTACCCCCCCACATATACATCATCATTCGGATCATGAGGCATTGAAGTATATTCAGGGCCAACATAAACTTAACTCACGCCATGCCAAGTGGGTTGAATTCCTACAATCATTCCACTTCACTATTAAGCATAAGTCTGGCAAGTTAAACCAAGGTGCAGATGCATTATCAAGGAGATACCTCCTTATGTTCCAGTTAGATGCTCTTATTCTTGGTTTTGAGCATCTTAAGAGTTTATACGCCGAAGATGAAGACCTTGGGAATCTCTACGCTGCATGTTTGAAACATCCAAAGGGAGACTTCCTAATTCAAGAGGGTTACTTGTTCAAGGGAGTGCATTTATGCATTCCAAAGTGCAGTACTCGTGAGCTCCTCATCAGGGAGGTTCATGGAGGTTCCTTGGCTGGTCATTTTGGAGAATCAAAGACCTTAACCATGTTAAGGGAACACTACTATTGGCCAGGGATGGAGAAGGATGTTCAAGATATCCTTAGGAGATGTGGAACGTGCCAAGCAGCAAAGAGCCACACCTTACCCCATGGGTTATACACTCCATTGCCCGTGCCTACTCTACCTTGGGTGGATGTCAGCATGGACTTCATTTTGGGTCTACCTAAGACTCAAAGGGGAAAGGACTCAATCTTTGTGGTGGTGGATAGATTTTCAAAGATGGCACATTTCATCCCATGTTGCAAAACAAATGATGCCACTCACATTGCCGAGCTTTACTTTAAAGAGGTAACAAGATTGCATGGTATTCCTAACACCATTGTCTCAGATAGGGATACTAAATTCCTTAGCCATTTTTGGATTACTCTTTGGAAGAAGCTTGGTACTAAGTTACTGTTTAGTACTACCTGTCATCCCCAGACTGATGGTCAGACTGAGGTCACTAATCGAACTCTGGGTACTCTCCTAAGGGCTTTGATTAAACCTAATGCGAAAGCCTGGGATTTACTCTTACCCCATGCTGAGTTTGCATACAATCGGGCACCTAGCAAAGCTACTGGTCTTTCACCATTTAAGGTGGTGTATGGAGTTGATCCATTGAGTCCAAATGATCTTACCCCACGACCCCAAGACCAAAAGCCCCATGTTGATGCAACGCAAAGAGTAAAAGAGATTCAAAAGCTCCATGAGTTGGTGAAGGCTCGTATTGAGAAGACTAATACAGCCTATGAAGCACACGCCAACAAGCATAGGAGAAAGATTGTCTTTCAACCAGGAGACTTAGTATGGATTCACTTGAGAAAGGACGTTTTCCTTCTAAAAGGAAAAACAAGCTCATGGCACGAGCTGAAGGTCCATTTGAAGTCTTGGAGAGAATCAACGACAATGCCTACAAGATTAATCTCCCTGGTGATTATGAGGTTTCAGCTACTTTTAACGTAGCTGATTTGAGTCCATTCTACCCAGACAATTCCCCACCCGATTTGAGGGTCAAATCTTTTCAACAAGGGGAGGATGATGGAGGGCCACCTAGCCAAGACCATGATCAAGTTGTGACAAGTCCAAGTCGACCAAGAACACGGTCCCAAACTCAAAAGATAGCCCTCCTTTGGCAAGAAGCTGAAACTGGCACAACCGGCCTGCACAAGCTCGGTTTTGTGCACATGATTTCTTAGGCCATTTCATGGCTTAGGGCCAATATTTTTGCATTTTTGGAATCCTCAGGAAGTTAACTTTCAAGAACAAGCATTGCGTTCAAGTCATGCTACAAGAGGATGAAGGATCAAGGGCGTTTTTTCCTAACCGGTCAGAATCAGTCCAACCCTGCACGGTTAAAAGTTTACATGTGATTACCTTACTTAATCCATGTTTAACCTTGATTTCTTGAATGGGGTGGTTTATACACACCCTACACTTTCTTTCCCACGTTTAAAACTTAAACCATATCATTCTTTGCTTTGGGTAAACTTGGCTTGAAAACCGGGTGAAAATCTGCCATTGCACACAGTCTGATAGCACGGCTGAAGCAAACCCTTCCCGGTGGTTTTCCTTGCTATCCACTGACTTGATACACACTCCAAGGCTGGGCACACACCCCAAGGCACCATCATCAGCTGCAACTTTGGAAAGATCAGCCAATGAGAATGACGAGACAAGGAAAGTGATGGGGATCAGCCCCAAGGGGTTCTTATAGCTCAAGAGGTCACAAAGGCTTTCCAAGGATTAGAAATCACTCAAGACACGATCACTTGCATTCTGCCGGGCTCATCCCGCACATGGCCCGACTTTCTGACCTCGGTGACCTGATGACCTGAGGCCTTAAAGCCAAACTTTTGGTATGTCTGGAAAGATTGGAGAGTTAGCTGCCCAATAAATCAAGTTTCAGCCCATTTGGATGTCATTTGCCCATCCAAACCCTTTGTTAAATCCAAACTGTCCAAAACTGTTTTCCAGGTCAGATTTTGTCCGGTTTTGGGAGCCCATTTTCCCCAACCTAAAGTAACCCTAACAACCTGGAATTTTAACCCCTAGATCCTTTTTTGAATTGGCTAAAAGGGTGGGAAAAGAAACCAGAGTCAAACGTGTCCCAAGGAGGCTAAAAGCAAGGAAACTTCTAAAGCTGCTTTTGGGAAGTCAGCCTGCACCATCTCACTTGTTCTGTTTATATCTCCTGAACGGCTGCACCAAATGAGCTCCAAAAGTAGTCATATGAAAGAACACTTTCTAAGCTTTCTAATAAGGTATGTTGGAGCCAATTTGGGTAAGTAAGGACGAAGATACAGCTGCTGAAAGTTGACCCTGCAATCTGGAAAACTGGACAGCAACGGTCAACATCACCTTTTGTACTTTTCTTGCTTTTTGTGCTTCCCTTTTGTCTTGATCCGTTTGGCTTGCATTGTAACCCATGTAATCTGAATTTTGAGGCTCCCTCCTATATAAGGGACCTTTAGGAATGTAAGAAAGGCAGCTTTGAATATCATGCAATGAAATCTGAGTGTTTTACTCTCCATTGAAACTCCTAGTTGCTTTAGCTTGAATTGGCTAGTTCAAGTGGTGATCTTCTAGGTTCCTTTCTCTTGCTTATGGTGGTGATATTCTGTATCCATAAGTGAAGAAGGAATAGCCCAACTTCTCCTCTAAGTGGTGCCTTTGGCTTATCTTAGACAAGAGAGTTGCACACTATCCATCAAGACCGGGTGAGCTCATTGTTCTTTTCGGTTTTTTCTTGTCCTTGTTTTCAATCTTCCCCATCATACATTCTCATCTTTGACATTCCCATGGTTAACATACATCATCTTGGTATCAGAGCTTAGGCTACCCTCTTGGCCAAGCTTCCACCCAAATACATTTCTCAAACACAAACCACAAAACATCCTTTCTCTATCCGCACGGGACAGAATTGTGGCACGGCCTACCCGTGCTTTAAGGCACGACCGTGCCACCTCTTTTCTGCACTTTTGTCACGGCAGTAACTTGGCACGGGAAGCCCGTGTCCCACGGCACGACCGTGCCACCCCATTCTCAGCCAAATCTCGTGTTTCTCTCCCACAAAGCCCACATATCATGTCTTCTAGCCAAACACCCGAGCAAGTGGCCGAACAAGCCTTAAGAGAAAAGGCCGAAATGGAAGCTAGAGTCAAGTACTTGCAAACTCAACTTCAAAGGCTCATGAAGGAAAGGAGAGACAACTTGAGGGATTCACCTATTCCAAGTGAATCTAGTGACCCGGGTGAAAGTGATTCGGATTTCAACCCTTTTGGGTCACAAGGAAGAGCTAGTAGAGGATCAAGAAGACAAGAAAGGCATCAAGGAGGTGGATTCAACGACTTCAAAGTTGACATCCCCGAGTTTGAAGGCAAGCTTGATCCGGACGAGTTCTTGGATTGGCTACAAACCGTGGAGAGGGTGTTCGACTACAAGGACATCCCGGATGAAAAGAAGGTAAAACTAGTTGCCCTTAAACTTAGAAAGTATGCTTCTACTTGGTGGGCTAATGTTTTATCTAAGAGGGCCAAGAAAGGGAAGGGGAAGATTAAAACTTGGAGGAAAATGAAAGAAAAACTCAAAGAGAAGTTCCTTCCATCTCCCTACCTTCAAGAGAACTTTTCTAGACTTCACCATTTGAGACAAGGGTCTTTAAGTGTGGAGGAATATACAAGGGAGTTTGAGCAATTGATCATAAAATGTGACCTTAAAGAAGATGAGGAACAAACTTTGGTGAGGTATCTTTGTGGGTTGGATGAGAAGATAGCCCATGTAGTGG
Source organism: Carnegiea gigantea (assembly GCA_029747015.1). NCBI lineage: Eukaryota > Viridiplantae > Streptophyta > Magnoliopsida > Caryophyllales > Cactaceae > Carnegiea > Carnegiea gigantea. The sequence continues at coordinate 23,928 of JAKOGI010004376.1, forward strand.
AGTTGCACCCATACACCACCCTTGATGAGTTAAGTTCTCTAGCTCACAAGGTGGAACTACAAAAGAAGACTAAGGGAAAGAGTGAAGCCTTTAAACCACAAAATCGTGCCTACACTCCTCAAAGGCCTTCATACACCACGCCAAAGCCCTTTAACCCTCCAAACCCGAAACCTCCTCCCCCTTCGGTCCCCAAAACAGCCCCTCAAATGTCCACAAAACCAAAGGAGACAAGGAGGTGCTTTAGGTGCCAAGGCCTTGGACATATTGCATCCGAATGTCCAAACAAGAGAGTGGTCACCCTAGCCGAGTACCAAGCATCTTTTGAAGAAGAAATGGAAGAAGAAAAGGAGTTGTACTTGAATGAGGCCCTAGAAGAAGTAGAGGAGGGCCCGGATGAAGGTGAACTCTTGGTGGTTAGGCGAGCTTTGAGTGGGTTGGCTACTCAAGATGGGAATGAACAAAGGGAGGCCATCTTTCACACGAGGTGCACCATAGGAGGCAAAGTATGTTCCCTCATCATTGATGGAGGGAGTTGTACAAATGTGGCATCCAAGACCTTGGTGGACAAGCTTCAACTCACGGCATCTCCACACCCTTTTCCATACACCATTCAATGGCTCAATCAAGGCAAAGGTATCCAAGTCTCATCTCGTTGTTTAGTATCTTTGAGCATTGGAAAGAACTATAAGGATGAAATTTGGTGTGATGTGATTCCCATGGATGCATGTCATGTACTCCTTGGTAGACCGTGGCTCTTTGATAGAAATGTTACGCATGATGGCCGAATGAACACCTACTCCTTCATCCTAGACCACAAGAAAATCACCCTTACCCCCATTCGTCCTTCCCAACTCCTCAAGCCAAAAGAAACCCCACAAAAAGATATCCTACTCACTAACCTCCTCAAGGCTGAAAACCATGAGTATGAGTCATTCAAGGAGTGGCTCCTACTTGGCCTAGGTGAAACCGAAACCGTCACTCACTCCCATCCCCTCCTCATCCCTCTTCTCCTATAACCATGTGTTTCCGCAAGAAATTCCCCATGGCCTACCCCCTCAAAGAACCATCCAACACAAAATAGACCTCATTCCCGGATCCACCCTTCCAAATAAACCGGCCTATAGAATGAATCCACAAGAAACCAAAGAAATCCAAAGACAAGTGGATGAACTTTTGGCCAAAAGAATGATTCGGGAAAGCTTGAGTCCTTGTGCCGTTCCGGCCTTATTGGTACCAAAGAAGGATGGAAGCATGAGGATGTGTGTGGATAGTCGGGCTATCAACAAAATCCCTATTAAGTACCGCTATCCCATCCCTAGATTGGAGGACCTACTTGATGAGTTGCATGGGGCCACCATTTTCTCTAAGATTGATCTTAGGAGTGGCTACTATCAAATTCGAATCTATGAAGGGGATGAATGGAAGACGGCATTCAAGACCAAGGGGGGACTATATGAATGGTTTGTCATGCCATTCGGCCTTACCAATGCTCCAAGCACTTTCATGCGTCTAATGAATCAAGTCCTCAAGCCTTTCATTGGGAGGTTTGTAGTGGTCTATTTCGATGACATCTTGGTTTATAGCCAAGGTGAGAAGGAGCACGCTAATCACCTTTAACAAGTTCTTGATGTGCTCTCCCAAGAGAAGTTATATGGCAACTTAGAGAAGTGCCACTTCTTCACTCCCCAAGTTGTTTTCTTAGGGTATGTTGTTTCGGCCCATGGTATACAAGTGGACGAGAGCAAAGTTCAATCCATCCGGGAATGGCCGGTTCCTTCCTTTATTCACCAAGTGAGGAGCTTTCATGGTCTAGCCTCTTTTTATAGGAGGTTTGTCAAGAACTTTAGCACAATCATGGCTCCTTTGACCGAGATTCTCAAATCCAAGAAATTTGAGTGGAATGAAAAGGCCCAAGCCGCCTTTGAAGATGTCAAGGAGAAGCTCACTAATGCACCCATACTTGCTCTTCCAAGCTTCTCCAAGATATTTGAAGTGGAGTGTGATGCTTCGGGGGTGGGCATAGGGGCGGTCCTATCACAAGAAGGCCGACCATTAGCCTACTTTAGTAAAAAACTCAATGAGGCCAAGCGAAAATACTCAACGTATGACAAGGAGTTTTATGCCATAGTGAGGGCCTTGGAACATTGGAGACATTATTTGGTGGGGGGAGAGTTCATCCTCCACTCGGATCATGAAGCACTCAAGTTCATACAAAGTCAACACAAGCTCAACCCAAGGCATGCTAAGTGGGTGGAATATCTTCAAGCTTTCCACTTTGTGATCCACCACAAATCCGGGCACTTAAACAAGGGGGCGGATGCCTTGTCTAGAAGATATCTACTCCTCTCCTCCCTTGACTCAAGAGTCCTTGGGTTTGAATTGATCAAGGAGTTGTACACCAAGGATGAAGACTTCAAGGAGACCTTTGAAGTATGCTCACGGCACCCCCATGGTCCATTTCACATTGAAGAGGGGTTCTTATTCAAAGAAAACCGGTTATGTATCCCTAAAGGAGGCATTAGGGAGCTTTTGATTAAAGAAGTGCATGGAGGAGCTTTGGCCGGCCACTTTGGCATTGAGAAGACCTCACTCATGTTAAAGGAGCACTACTATTGGCCCAAGATGGTCAAGGATGTTGAGCATTATGTTAAAAGGTGCTCTACTTGTCAACTTGCCAAAAGCCATGTCTTACCTCAAGGTCTTTACTCGCCCTTACCGGTCCCAAAGGCTCCTTGGGAGGATGTGAGTTTAGATTTCATTACCGGCCTACCAAGGACACAACGGAATAAGGACTCCATAATGGTGGTAGTTGATCGGTTTTCGAAGATGGCACACTTTGTCTCATGCCATACTACCCATGATGCCACTCAAATTGCAAGCCTCTACTTCAAAGAGATCGTGAGGCTCCATGGCATCCCCAAAAGCATGGTGTCCGACCGGGATAGCAAGTTCATGAGCCATTTTTGGCTCACTCTATGGAAGAAGATGGGCACTCATCTCAAATTTAGCACATCATGTCACCCCCAAACGGATGGCCAAACCGAGGTCACCAATAGGACCTTGGGTACTTTGTTGAGGTTCCTAGCCAAGAAGAGCACAAAGGGTTGGGATGAGTTGCTTAGCCATGCCGAGTTTGCCTACAATCGAGTGCCAAGCAAAGCCACCGGTTTTTCTCCATTCCAAGTTGTATATGGTTTCAACCCTTGTACACTTATGGACCTTACACCCCTCCTTACTCCAACCAAGTTTAGTTGGGAGGCCGAGAAGAGAGCAAAGGAAATCCAAGAGCTCCATGCACAAGTGAGGGCTAAAATTGAGAAGTTCAATGATCAGACCAAGGATCGGGTAAACAAGCACCGCAAGGAAGTCCAATTTAAGCCCGGAAATTTAGTATGGATCCACCTAAGAAAGGAGCGATTTCCTAGCAAAAGAAGGTCCAAGCTTCTTCCACGCTCGGATGGCCCATTCAAGATCCTTGAAAAAGTGATGCATATTTCCATATGCATCATTTTTATTCAAGTCCAATTTCAAAGAAGAAAAGGGTCAGAGAAGATCATGCATGGAAATGTGCCTATTTGGTCTTCTTAAGTGAGTTCAAAGACTCGCGACACTATGGAGAGTTCAAAAAGAGGTTAAGCTTTGCTAGAAATTTGGTGCCGAATTCATCCCTGCGGAACCTGATTTTTGTGACCACTTTTGGACAAGCTCAAGTGGACCCACAACTTGAGGCTCCACATGGTTTTGAATTTTAAGATTTCAGCTTTCAATAAGCCCAAGTTTGTTTAATTTGGACATCATTTGATTGGGCAAAATATCACTCAAAGA
>JAKOGI010004377.1:0-27741 GCA_029747015.1 Carnegiea gigantea
ATATATATGTGTGTGTGTGTGTGTGTGTGTGTATATATATATATGTACATATATATGTATATATATATGTACATATATATATATGTATATATATATGTATATATATTGGGAGGACGGTGTTTCATCACCAAAGACAAACCAGGTTAACAACCTAATGGGCGCAATGTTCTGAGCGAGGGACTCTGTTTTGCTACATAGCCCCTAGTTTAAAATTGTATCTATGTATTTGGTATATTTTTGGAGCCGAAGCTCAGGAGCAAAACTCTTGTTTTCACTTGATCTTTAATGAGGTATAGTGACTGTGTAGCTGCGATCTTCTGTTGCTTGAATATGGTGTGATTTTGAGCACTCTAAAATGTGGTAAAATGCTGCTGTGACTATGGCACAAGTTATTTGCTTTTGTGTTCTTGTCCTCTTGATTTGTTCAAGATTTCTCATCATCTGAGTGCTATTCTACACTTCTGGGGTAAACTGCCACCACCCCTTAAGATTACTCCATATTATTTTTGCATAACTGCATGTGAAGAACAGGTGCATTTCCTCTTCTTCTGCTTCAGAGCACAAGGCACACAGGGTTTTATTCTGGGGAAGGAATTTTGCCAGCCTCTATTTTGTGGGTAACCTATGGTGGGCCATTACCCAGGAGATGAAAGCATGCTTAGGTATAACAGGTTTAGCCCAAATGATCTTTGCCCAAGGGGCCTTTTTATGCCCCCCTCAGCCAGTTGTATCCTTTGCTCACTTTATACTCAGATTCTCCTTGCCAATCCCAGCTTTGAGGGTTGTTACAACCCTATTTGAATTCTTCTTTAATTCTGCATATCTTCTTCCAGTAGCCACTAGCATCTTGGGGTGGTGTGTAATCCCACCATGATTTGCTCTTGATATATCCTTCATGCACCCACTTCACCCATAGGACCTCCTTTTTTTGAGCCATTGCCCAAGTGAGTTTTGCAACTGTGGCTTTGTTCCAAGCAGCCAAGTCCTTTATGCCTTTCCCCACTTGTGATTTTGGCAAACATGCTTGATGCCAGGATATATATGGAGCTTTCTTGTGCTCACTTACTCCACTCCATAGGTAATTCCTACATATTTTTGTGATTTTTTCAGTGACTTCGTTAGGCAATAGGAAGATGGATGCCTAATAAGAATACATCTTAAAAACCACACTATTGATTAGTCTTGCTTTCCCTGCAAATGAGATGTTCCTTGTGGCCCATATTTGAACTCTAGCCATGATCTTCTCTACCAAACTAGCACATTCAACTTTTATAAGTCTACTTGTTGTGATGGGAACACCTAAATATTTTAAGGGAAATGTGCTGTCCTTAAGCCCTATTATCTTCATACACTGCTGTTGAAGGGTTGAGGTACATCCCCCAGTCACCACTTGAGATTTATGTAGGTTGGTCTTCAGCCCTGCTGCATTACTAAACGAGGTTAGGGCTTCCATTAGGAGCTGGAGGGAAGTAAGGTTAGCTTTATAGAACAGAAGCAAGTCATATGCAAACATTACGTGTGTGACTTCCAAAGGTTTGCAATATGGGTGAAATCTAAAACCCTCTCGTCTGCTGGTAATTTTTAACAAACGTGATAGATACTCCATTGAAATGACAAAAAGAAGGGGTGATAAGGGATCCCCTCTGTAATAGCCCAACCTTAAATCATGTTTCTTTATTTAATTAAGTCATGTTATTAATTTTCCACATTTATTTATCTCATTTAGTCATCCCGGTTGGGAGAATTCATTTGGGGCTCCACTTTGCAATTCGAGTTTCATTGATCGAAAATTTTCAAAAAAATTGATAGTAGGCCTCGATAATTATGATTTAAGTGATTAAATTATTTTTCATGACACCGCAAGCATTTTAATCTCGCACTTCGGAAAAAAAAATAAAGCAAAAAAAAAAATTCACAAACGCACCTGGTTTCAGCTCTTTTCCGAACCCGAGCCCGTTTAAGGCCAATTTCGGCCCAATGAGACTTGGGTACATTTGTTTAGCTAATTACCCTTAATTAGGCCTAATTTATACTTAGTAAAAAGTAGCTTTTAGCACTTTAAATATCAACCAAGTTTTTTTTATTCATTTTCCACCAAGCAAATATTCAAGTTACTTTCTCTCTCTTCTTCTCTCCTCCTTCTCTCTACGCAAGGCCAGCAGGCCCTCCCAGCCCCTATTGTGGTGTTTTTCGGCCACTTTTCAGCTAGCCTCCGGCGAGGATTGCAAGCCCGGACAACCTCCCTCCATTGGCTACCATCTTCCATCCTCAAAATCACCAAACATCATCTCCATCACCACTTTTTTTCAAGTTCAAAGTAAGTAGCTTTAATCTTGTTCTTTGGATTTATGGTTTTTGCTTCTTGTTTTCATTGTTTTAATGATGGATCATGTTGTTTTGATTAAATTAAAAGTTATCTTGGTGATGGATCATGGTGGAGTTGAAGTTGGATTATGCTAGGGTAAGGGTTATTTCTTAACCATGCTAGTTTAAGTTCGAAGTGATCTATTTAGATTATTTTGTATTTGATTTTGCAATCCTTATCATTATACATGATTGTGGTAATGTTGCTGTGGTTTTGGATGAATTAAAAAATAATTTTAGTGGGTGGTTACATGAAGAAAAGATGAAACTAGGTGATTTAGGGTTGAAAAATAGACCCAAAACAGGGGTCTGTTTATGAATAAACTGGTATTTTGTGGGACACAGAAAAATTATGATTTTTGATGTGAAATATCTCAATGAGTTATGGGCTTTGGAATTACTTAATTCCGAGTTGTATAGACAAAGTTATGGCCACTTTACTGAACGCTGCGCAGAATACATCGAAATCGGGAGTAGTTTTGAATAGTGGACTTTACGACAAAACTGGTATTGATTGGCTCATTGAAAATTTGTGATTTTTGGTGTGTGGATAGATCAATGAGTTATCTTTCACATCCTTTTTGAATTGCCTTAATTTGAGTTCTGTGGCAAAGGTTATGATCGTTTTGCTACGACTGCGCAGATTAAACTGAAATTGTGCATGTCTATGTTCTACCCTAATTTTAGGGACCTTAATATATGAATCATGCTTTGTGTCCAAAATAAAAGTTTTAGTGGACATTATGAGATTTTCATATTAGGGTTTTACATCTTATTTGGAGGTCGGGAGTAAAAGATATGGATTTTCTAATGCAGACCATCAAACGGTAATATGAGTGAATATAGAAATCTTGATATTTGAAAATATTTTTAGAAGTTTCTATATAATTATGGGTATTGCAAGGAAATTACAAAGTGTAGTGAGTTCAACAAGTGTGATTATGTATAGAAGCTTACTTGGGTTGAAAACCAAGTTAAATGAGCATGAAAATGAAAATTGGGAAGTGAGCAGAGTAATGACTCAAAATCAGTGTTCAACAAACCAAGCTTGTGTTATTTGAGCTTTTATGAGCTCACAATACCTCTCCTGACATTAAGCCTTCTATTATTCATTTCAGAAGCATTATACTTTTCATTATCCATTTCAGAAATATCAGAAACCCATATTTTATTTATATCAATTAAGATCTTTTCATTATCACCTCAATCATTTCAATTTGGTCTATTTTGTTTTAGTTTGTTGTATTTCAAGTTCAATAACCCTAATTGATTTATTTTTCAAATCATTTTGTTATAACTTATCTTATATTGAATTATTTGAATTGTGGAAGCTTTTTAATTAATCAATTTCCATTACAACGGGAGTAAATATTGTTTACTAACTGTATTTACCTATAATTACATTTCTTTAGCAGAATCAGGGCCTAATCTATCATTTCCATTGTGCAGAAGTATTATCAAGTGAAATATCATTTTAAAGACTTTAGGTACATCCATTGCCTGTATCTTTAGAAATCAGAGTTCATTTATCAAAGTATCATGTTTGGTAAGCACATCAATGAATCAGTTTACATAATAATTTATCAGTTAATTAGTAACTCCGTCAGTTATAATCTATAGGGCATTCGTCCTTCAGTTACCCGTGCAACTTCAGGTCAGGTCCTGGATCAGCTTGGCACGTGTACACCTATCCATAGATCATAACAGTATCAAGGGGTTCACTATCAAATAATACTTAGCAATGCAGTTTTATATTCATCTCATTCCCTGTTTTGACCTTAAATGAATTGCAAAGCGGGCCCAATCAGTGTTTCAATGATCATTTAACAATTCAGGAATGCATGTACTGAGCTTCGCCTCACAGTTCGAAATGTTTTTCATGTTTTGTTTTAGGCAAATGCTTAGAGAATTGCCCTCATGCTAGCAAAGTAGCGGAAGAGAATAAGTTGAGTAAGGAAATATGCATGAATCAGCAGTGATATAGTATATGCATACTTTAAAGCTGTATTTTGAATTCTTCGGTGTATTGAGGATGTAGATTACATGGTGAATTATCTTACTATGGTTTATAAACCTTACATTAGTTAACACTTGATTATGAATGGATGATCATGTGTGAATGTGCTTCGTTGAGGTTACACTTATCTATGTTATTGCAGGACACATACTTCAAGCCTTGTCCTTTGGGATGGCGGTAACGCCCCTATCATTGGATTTATCAGATTACAATTGAATGATTTATTAAGGAGAATATAAACAGCGAAACATGTTTAATTTGGGGCGTTACAGATTTTGTATCAGAGGTAGGTTAAGATTTTCTTTATGGGATATAGAGTATGGAGTTAGGATACTGAGAAATTGGTTAGTGGGGACTGAGGATTATTATGATATCCTTGGAGATTTGTGGCACTGGTAATGTCCGCTTGTCTCACACATATTCTACTCGTATATTCTTCTTTGTCATATGGATCTACATAAAGTATATATAGTTTGATCTCAAGCAGTAGATTTGACGGAAATTTTGAACAACAGGTTAAAGATGTTCCAATGCATTTAGTATGTATGGCCATATGAGCCACCCATCTGAATAGTATGTTGTCCTTTTAGCTGAAATTGTTTATTTTTAGGATGTAAACTCTTGTACTGTGGGTGTGTGGACCATAGAGTTATGGTCTCCAGTGTGTAGCCGTTGAGCTTGATTTGATATCCTTTATACTTCTAGTCAATGCAAGAGATTTGATGTAAGGCTTTAAGCCTGAAAAATGGCCAGTTTATAGGCAAAACTCTATCCGTTTCGCCCTAGGAATTTAAGAATCACTAACACTCCTAGCACTAGGGTTGGGGGCGATTATAGATGTGTCCTATGGGGGTTTTTGGTTTGCAATCGTTTTCTCTATAAACCTTTTTCAAAAAAAAAAAAAACTATTTTTGTGGGTCTTAAGGAATCAACCTCTCTATGGGTAGGAATACCGGTAGGGGTAAGGTTGCCTACAGCTGGATCTCCCCAGACCTCGCGAAAGTGGGACCCACACTGGGAGTTATTGTTGTTGTTGCATAGGGAAAACCAAGTATCGGCAGAATATACAAGTTTAATCAACTTGATAGTTTTGATCATTGCACAAGGACCGACTTTGAGGTAACTTTTGTCCATGGTCACTATGATTTACACAAGGATTTTCCATCCTGACTTTAAGTTTAGGAGATGTCATTCATATGAAACAAGTTTCAAGTGGATTAGAGGTCATTTGGTTCTTCAAAACTATTAGACAAGTCAAAGTCTGTAAATTACGTAGAATCTTAATGCATAAGGTCTAAGTTTAGTCCAGTTGCAGCCTATGCATTCCATTAGATAGAGATGTTTTAGTTATTCTATGTTAAAGTACAAAAAGTAAGCATTCCAATGACCCATATTGCAGCACATTTGGGGACCAGTGGTTAATGAAATTTAGCCTAGAAGTCTGATGGTGCACATTGTTCAAGTCAGTGATAAGTACAATTTTGAACATATATTTCCTCATCATATGGGTGTCATTTTGTGTGTTTCTTAGATCCAAGTGGCAATTACTTCAATATGCTTCATTGATTGCCGATATTTTTTTTCTGTAATTCATGAATTTCATCTAAGTGAGCTATATGGGGGTTCTTAATGTAACATCCCCTAAATTATAGGATTTTGGAGAGGCTTGTTCTATGGTACATAAGTTTTGAAACCATGAACCATCGACGATTCCATATTGAAACCATTAACTATCGACGATTCCATATAAGAGAAACCAAGGATACTTTAGAGAGATATTTTGCTTCAATCCATTGCAATTCAAGACTTGCTTAAATTGCCCAAACTCTTGCAAGGAGTCCATTGACTCCACCTCCATCTGTGAAGTAGACATTACTCTTGAAAATATTTCACTACACTTTTTGATAACATACCATTTACCATTGTTCTTGTTGGATTATCAAGGCTTCATCTTTTTATCTTCATAACATCTCCTCATCCAGTTGCATCATCATTCACTCTCATGTCATATCTTCATCAGTTCTGATCACTTTTTCCCATTTTTAAGAGCCCAATTACTGCTAGTAGCTGGTTTATGATTGGGATGCACCCATGTCAATAGATGATAATTTTGTAGCACGCCTGAACAGAAGGTAGATCTTAACTACACTTTGTATAACGGTTGATTGTTGTTCAACTTGTGGAATCCATTGCTAAGGGGAACGCAATGTGTCTACCCTTTTTACTTGATTCAACCTCAGTTTTCTATTGAAAATCACTTACATAAAGCTTAAGTTTGATAATCAAAATCTTTACCATGTATTTGGATTGTGTCAGTGAGAAATGTTGATGGGTTACTGCCCCTTGGAAAGATATCTTCAGCTGATTCAAACTACAGAACTTTAGAGCGGAAAGTATGACACAGTGGAACCTTAAGAATGGATTCGAGGAGTGGAGAAAATTTTTACTGTGATAGAGGTTCCAGGGGATAAAAAGGTAAACATTAGAACATTTTATCTAACTGGTAAAATTGGTGGAACACTGTTAAAAATAGACTCTTGACTTCACTTGGAGCAGATTTGTGGAAGAGCTAACTACACCGTTTCGGATTACCAAGTGGGAACTAACAAATGCACGTGGTACTGTAGTTATTGGAGCTCTCTTTTAATTTCAAATCCATTTAGTGTATTGATTGATTCAGTTGTCAGTCATTCATTTATATCTACATGATCTGCGATGCAAGTAAACCTTGAGAATAAGGAGGTAGAAACCAATTATGGAATTAAGTTATTCAATGACTCTAGAGTTGAGTGTTTTACATCTTATAAATTTGTTTCAATTACTATTGGTGGGATAGTTTTCCCTGGAGTTCTTTTCATTCTGACTCATCAGACTTTGATGCCATGCCGAAAATGAGTTGGTTGTGTACTTATGGGATTAAGATAGATTGTGAGGACCCTAAAGTTACTTCAAGAGGTGAACAAGGGAGATAAATATGTTTCATGGGCAAGGAAAGGAACAATCTTATCCTTAAAATTCTGTTACGAAAACAAGTGAGCTCTTATGTCAAGGATATGTTATGTATTGGTGTAATGCTACTAATATTCAACTAACGGAAGAAAAAGCAGATGATATCTCTATAGTTTGTGAATTTAGAGATATTTTTCGCAAAAGTTACCACGACCACCCCTTAAAGAAAAAGCAATTTTGAGATTGAATTAATCCCTGGTGTTTAACCTATCTCCGAAACCCCATATCGTATGGCCCCAATTGAGCTTAAAGAACTGAAGATTCAGTTAGAGGAGTTATCACAGAAGGGATTTATTAGACCATCCAAGTGTGCCACCATGGGGTGCTTAGTTCTATTTGTAAAGAAGAAAAATGGAACCTTGTGGTCATGTATTGATTACAGAGAGCTGAATAAGATCCCCATCAAAAACAAATACCCATTGCCCCAAGTAGATGACTTATTTGATCAATTGCAAAGAACAAGAGTCTTCTCCAAGATTGATTTGCAGTCAAGGTACCGTCAACTTCGGTTTAAACCTCAAACCAACCCCAACACTACATTGAGGATTATGTTTGGGTCATTATGAATTCACTGCGATACCTTTTGGCCTAATCAATGGCCCTGCAGCCTTTTATGGGTCATATGAATAGAGTTTCAGACCATATGTAAACAAGTTATGATGGTGTTTATAAAAGATATTTTGAAATACTCCAAGGACAGAGATGAGCATACTGTTCATTTGAGGACAGTGTTGTAGACCTTGAAGGGACATCAATTACATAACAAATACAAAAAGCATTTGTACTGATTAGAAGCAATGGTATTTATGGAGCATATGGTTTCAAAGGAAGAGATTAAGGTTGATTTACACAAGTTGAAAGCGGTTACAAAGTGCCCAACACCCACCAATGCACTAAGCCTAGAAACTGTTTGAGTTTAGCATGGACTTATCAAGTTCAGGAAGGATTTAACAAATATTGCCTTCCCTAACCAATTTGTCAAAGCAAGCTACAAAGTTAGCAAGAAGATAAAGTGGTGGATTATGCCTTCTAACAACTCAAGTCTTATGAGAAGAATTACCCTACCTATTTCTCTAGTTTTTGCATTGAAAATTTAGATACATTGCTTATATGGGGTACTATGCATGAATTAATACTGATCATCAAAGCTTCAAGTACATCTTAACTCAGAAGAAGCTCAATCAGTCATGGTTGACATTTCACTCAGAAGAAGCTCAATCAGTTGTGGCAGATCCAATGTTAACCAAGAAAGGGAAATGTTATGGCAGACGCCCTAAATAGGAAGGCACAACATACCTTGTATGCTGTAGTGATTACGTAACTGAATCTCTTGAGAGAGCTTGAGGTCTTGGACATTTAATTAGTATTGAACAGGAAGGTGAATGTTCAATTGCCAGCGCTTACCTTACAGCCCTCCCTGATGGAGGAAATTGGAGTGAATCAGGATAGTGATCATGAGCTCCAAAGAATAAAGCAAAATCTTGAGAAAGGGATTCAATTTCAATGAACTTTGTCATGGGATTTCCTCAGAGATAGTGTATGACCGAGATCAGATATTTCAAGCCTGTTATAGCAAGCACTTCAAAGAGCCTTTAGAACTAGATTGAACTTTTACAGTTCTTATCATCCTGAAATAGATGGGCAAGCATCTAAAAATATCAATGGATCAACTCTTCTAAGTTAGAGCTTGTAGTGCTTCACAACCTACGACCAACATATGCATTTGCAGAAAGTATGGAACTCCCAGTGGTCAACGTTGTGATAACACTAGCAGAGAATCCTTCATTAAACATCAGGACAAAATAATAGCAGACATTGACAACAAATCATCTTATGGATCATGAAGATCTTCTCCAGCATTTAATAAGGTGATACATGTCAGAAGATTCCTAAAAATATCCTATTGAAAGCGACAAAAACGCTATGTTGATAAAAGAAGGAGATTCCTGGACTTTCATGTATACAGCAAGAGGGTGTAAGGAGGTTGAACTGCAAATTAAATTGTGGTCAAGATCTTTTAGACCATGTAGTTTATTGAAAGGCCGAATTGCATAGCTTGTCTACCAGGTCTGCCTATATAGCTCAAACACGTGCATGACGTGTTTCTTGCCTCACAACTCAAGCAGTACATTTCATATCCGAATCACGCTGTCATAAGCAAGCTCATTGCGGTCATTGCGGGTCTTGTGCTTCAAGAGCACAGAGTCCAGATATTAAATCCCAGGGTTCAGTAGTTAAGCATCAAGCAGATATGTCTAACCAAATTACTTTGGGCAAAGTATACCTCTTCAGAAGCTACTTGAGAATCTGACGAAGAAGTGAAAGCCAAGTACCCATATCTAGTTGAGATAACCTTGCACGTGTTAACAAAGTTCATAAGTTTTGAGGACGAAACTCTTTAAGGGGAGATGGTTGTAATAGTCCGACCCTAAATCATGTTTATTTATTTAATTAAGTCATGTTATTAATTTTCCACATTTATTTATCTTATTTAATCATTCTGGTTGGGAAAATTTATTTGGGGCTCCACTTTACAATTCGAATTTCATTTATTGAAAATTTTCGAGAAAATTGATAGTAGGCCTCGATAATTATAATTTAAGTGATTAAATTATTTTTCATGACACCATAAGCATTTTAATCTCACGCTTCGGGGGGGAAAAAATAAACCAAAAAAAAAATTGCAAACACACCCGGTTTCAGCTCTTTTCCGAACCCGAGCCCGTTTAAGGCCGATTTCGGCCCAACGAGACTTGGGTATATTTGTTTAGCTAATTACCCTTAATTAGGCCTAATTTATACTTAGTAAAAAGTAGCTTTTAGCACTTTAAATATCAACCAAGTTTTTTTTTACTTCATTTTCCACCAAGCAAATATTCAAGTCACTTTCTCTCTCTTCTTCTCTCCTCCTTCTCTCTACGCAAGGCCAGCAGGCCCCCTGGCCCCTATTGTGGCATTTTCCGGCCACTTTTTGGCTAGCAGCTGGCGAGGATTACCAGCCCCAACAATCTCCCTCCATTGGCTACCATGTTCCATCCTCAAAATCACCAAATATCATCTCCATCACCACTTTTTTTCATATTCAAAGTAAGTAGCTTTAATATTGTTCTTTGGATTTATGGTTTTTCCTTCTTTTTTTGGTTGTTTTAATGATGGATCATGTTGTTTTAATTGAATTAAGAGTTATCATGGTGATGGATCATGGTGGAGTTGAAGTTGGATTATGCTAGGATTAGGGTTACTTCTTAATCATGCTAGTTTAAGTTTGAAGTGATGGATTTGGATTATTTTGTATTTGATTTTGCAATCCTTATCATTATAAATGATTATAGTAATGTTGCTGTGGTTTTGGATGAATTAAAGAGTGATTTTAGTGGGTGGTTACATGAAGAAAAGATGAAACTAGGTGATTTAGGGTTGGAAAACAGACCCTAAATAGGGGTCTGTTTATGAATAAAATGGTATTTTGTGGGACATGACAAAATTATGATTTTTGATATGAAAATACCTCAATGAGTTAGCTTTCAATGGGCTCTAGAATTACTTAATTCTGAGTTGTATCGACAAAGTTATGGCCACTTTACTGAAGACTGTGCAGAATACATTGAAACTGGGAGCAGTTTTGAACAGTGAACTTTACGAAAACACTGGTATTGATTAGCTTATTGAAAATTTGTGATTTTTGGTACGTAGATAGATAAATGAGTTAGCTTTCAAATGCTATTTGAATCGCCTATATCCGAGTTCTGTGGCAAAAGTTATGGCCGTTTTGCTATGACTGTGCAGATTGAACTGAAATTGTGCATGTTTGTGTTCTACCCTAATTTTAGGGACCTTACTATGTGAATCATGCTTTGTGTCCTAAATAAGCATTTTATTAGACAATATGAGCTTTTCATATTGGGGTTTTACATCTTATTTGAAGGTCAAGAGTGAAAGATATGGATTTTCTAATGCAAACCATCAAACGGTAATATGAGTGAATATAGAAATCGTGACATTTAGAAATATTTTCAGAAGTTTCTATATAATTATAGGTATTGCAAGGAAATTACAAAGTTTGGTGAGTTCAACAAGTGTGATTATGTATAGAAGCTTACTTGGGTTGAAAACCAAGTTAAATGGGTATGAAAATGAAATTTGGGAAGTGAGCAGAGTAATGACTCAAAATCAGTGTCCATCGAGCCAAGCTAGTGTTATTTGAGCTTTTATGAACCTCACAACACCTCTCCTGACATTAAGCCTTCTATCATTCATTTCAGAAGCATTATACTTTCCATTATCCATTTCGAAAATGTCAGAAACCCATATTTCATTTATATCAATTAAGATCTTTTCATTATCACCTCAATCATTACAATTTGGTCTATGTTGTTTCAATTTGTTGTATTTCAAGTTCAATAAGCCTAATTGATTTATTTTTCAAATCATTTTGTTGTAACTTATCTTATATTGAATTATTGAAATTGTGGAAGCTTTTTAATTAATTAATTTCCATTACAACGGGAGTAAATATTGTTTACTAACTGCATTTACCTATAATTACATTTCTTTAGTAGAATCGGGACCTAGTCTATCGTTTCCATTGTGCATAAGTATTATCAAGTGAAATATCATTTTAAAGACTTCAGGTACGTCCATTGCCTGTATCTTTAGAAATCCGAGTTCATTTATCAAAGTATCATGTTTGGTAAGTACATCAATGAATCAGTTTACATAATAATTTATCAGTTAATTAGTAACTCCGTCAGTTATCATCTATAGGGCATTCGTCCTTCAGTTACCCGTGCAACTTCAGGTCAGGTCCTGGATCAGCTTGGCAGGTGTACACCTATCCATAGATCATAATAGTATCAAGGGGTTCACTATCAAATAATACTTAGCAATGCAGTTTTATATTCATCTCATTCCCTGTTTTGACCTTAAATGAATTGCAAAGCGGGCCCAATCAGTGTTTCAATGATCATTTAACAATTTAGGAATGCATGTACTGAGCTTCAGCTCACAGTTCGAAATGTTTTTCATATTTTGTTTTAGGCAAATGCTTAGAGAATTGCCCTCATGCTAGCAAAGCAGCGGAAGAGAATGAGTTGAGCAAGGAAATCTTCGGTGTATAAGGATGTAGATTACTTGGTGAGTTATCTTACTATGGTTTATAAACCTTACATTGGTTAACACTTGATTGTGAATGGATGATTATGTGTGAATGTGCATGGTTGAGGTTATACTTAACTATGTTATTCCAGGACGCATACTTTAAGCCTTGTCCTTTGAGACGGCGGTAATGCCCATATCATTGGATTTATCAAATTACAATTGAGTGATTTATTAAGAAGAATATAAACAGTGAAACATGTTTAATTTGGGGCGTTACACCCTTGCCTAAGGCCTTTCCTTCCTGCAAATGTAGGACTATCCTGGTCATTAAGGTAGATAGTGAAATTGACAGAGGTAACACAAGTAAGGATCTATTTGATAAATATCATAGGGAATTTTAATGCCTTTAGTAACTCTTCAAGGAACCCCCAATGAATAGAATCAAAAGCCTTTTAGAGGTCAATCTTTAGAATGCATCTAGGGGAAATATATTTCCTTAGATAGCCTCTTGCCAAATCCTGACATATTAGCACATTGTATAGCAGTTCTCTTCCTTTGACAAAAGCCCCTTGGTTTTGGTCAGTTATGGAAGGCAGTATCTCTTTAACTCTTTGACCTATAAGCTTAGTAATAGCTTTGTAGATGACATTGCAGCAAGATATAGGTTTAAACTCTAAAACTGATTGAGGGTGAGGCACCTTAGGGAGCATAATTAACTTGGTTTCACTTATATAGCTTAGCATGCTCCCTTTATAAAAAAATTCCCTCGCAGCAGCACACACCATTGGCCCAAGCTTCTGCCAAGTGGCTTTGTAGAAACCACTGTTAAATCCATCAGGCCCTGGAGATTTGAAATTTGGGATTGAGAAAACAGCCTCCTTGATATCCATGTTTGTAAATTCTCTGCACATGTGTAGCTGTTGGTCCTTATTTAATACTGGCCCTTGATACACTACCTGTAAATCCACCTCCTTTCTAAATGTGTTCTATTCTCCCAGGAGGGCCATGAAGTATGTCTGCATTGCCTTCCCAACCTGGTCAAAGCCTTCCACTAGGTCCCCTTTTGCATCCTTGATATTATAAATGTAGGAGGCTAATTTCCTTTGTTTTGCTTTGGCAAAGAAAATCCTTGAGTTGTCATCTCCATAATTGATCAATTCTATTTTGCATTGCTACTGTATTAAAGCTATGCTGGAGGTAATGATGTCATTGTACTTACTTCTAAGGTTACTTTCTACTTGAAAAGGTGAGGAGTCCCCTGGGTTGCTTTGGATTGGCATCTGAATGCTGACAAGATCCCTTCTAGCTTTTTCTTGCTGTGCTCTTAAATCAGCAAAATTGTCTCTATTGAATTTACTAAATAGTGATCTCAGTTTTGCTATGACAATTCTTAGTTGTCTGCCTCATTGGTAACTGAAGGTATATTTGAGTCCACTACTGATTCAACAATCCTGTTAAAATCATGATATTTACACCACATTTCATAAAACTGGAATCTACTTTTTAGCTTGATTGTAGTGGGGAATTTCACCATCATTGACGTATGGTCAGAGAGGCCATTGGCTAGATACTGGTTCTGTGTAAAATCAAATACATTATACCAATAGATGTTAATTACTGCCCTGTCAATTCTGCTCCAAATGGTTTTATTTGTCCATGAGTAGTATGGTCCACTCCATCTCATTTCCTGCAAATCACCTTGCTCCATGAAATCTTCCCGCACCTTTATCTCTTTGCCTTGAATCTCATTCCCTCCCCTTCTGTCATCTTTCTAAAGAACAGCATTGAAATCTCTAATTATGCACCATGCTTCATTCATATGTTGGGATATGGCCAGTAAATTATTCCACATGGGTTGTCTCTAGGGATCATGATTCATACCATATACAAAGGTAATATAGAACTTCTTTAAGAGGTCAATTGAGTTGCATGGCAATGCATGATTTGGTCAGACTTTTGCAACACTTGCAGGTCATATATTCTGGGTTGCCATGCTATCCATAATCTCCCTTTTATTTGAGGGCTTGTGTTATTCTCCCACATCCATTTAGGAAAAGCTCTTGCTGCTATCTTTCTATCATTCTCCATCTTTATTTTTGTTTCCATAAGACCAATCAGGCCTATTCTATGGGTATGCAGAAAAGTTTTGAGGTCCTCTTGCTTATTTGGCCAATTGAGGCCTCTAATATTCTAGGAGGCAATGTTATCCATGGGATAATATCCCTTGCCCTCTAAACTCCAAAGCCTTTTTTTTTGCTGTAGCTAAAGCCTGAAAAGGATTACCTGTCTTTGGGTTGGCCTGGCCTGCAGACTGTCTTGGCTGTTTAGCTGCATCCCTTTTTGGAACTGGGGTGAAAAGCTCTCCCTCATTTGCTGTCTGTTGGTCATTTGTCAGCTTTGCTTGCACTGTAGTAGCTTCACCTTGAGTATCCCTTGACACAGGCCTCCATTCTGTCCTCACTTCCTTTCTCTTCTTGCAGTCGATGGCCTCATGCCCAAACATGTGACAATGAGTACATTTTATGGGTTTCCACTCATAGATCACTTTTTGCGTTATTAACACCTCCTCCTCATCAAAGAAGTCAATGTAATCAGGGAAAGGGCCCTCTAGGAAGATGTCAATTAGCAACCTGGCATACTTGAGCATTGTTTTCTCATTGGTGCATTTGTCAGTTTTTAAAGGTATCCTTATAATACTTCCTAGTTTGCTGAGACTTCCACTACCCCAAAACCTTATGTCCAGTTCAGGTAATTGGACCCAAATGGGTAGTGATTTGATGCATTTTGTATGAAGATCCATTTGGGGATTCCAACCTTTTACCAGGAAAGGCTTAGCATCAAAATAGAACATGCCCCGTTTTTCCACTGCTATCTTATCCTAAATGTTCACAAATCAAATCAGGAAAACCCCTCTTCTTACTTGGATGATTTTGTCAATCTCATATGCTGCCCAAATTCATTGGAGAAAACCCTGGATAACATCAAAAGGTGGGTTTGTGTAAGACCCTGCATTTTCGTTTTCCGTTAAGCTAACTAAATTTCCTTTTTACATTCTAAATTCGTATTTTTATTAACTTGTGAGTTAAATTATTATCGATGTGCTTTTGGGAGCTATAATTTTATTAAAAAGGGGATTGTTATTGCTATTATTGATTTTAAAGTTAATTCGTGCTA
The DNA here is from genome assembly GCA_029747015.1 of Carnegiea gigantea. Classification (NCBI taxonomy): domain Eukaryota; kingdom Viridiplantae; phylum Streptophyta; class Magnoliopsida; order Caryophyllales; family Cactaceae; genus Carnegiea; species Carnegiea gigantea. The sequence continues at coordinate 15,662 of JAKOGI010004377.1, forward strand.
TTTATGCTTTCAAATTATACCAATAGTTTAATTTAGTCGTTATTCGATTTATTTAGTCGTTTCCCGAATGCGAGTAGGTTGTTAACCTTAGAATTAGTCTCGAGGTTTATGAACATCGAACCTTGACATATTTGGGAACGAATAGTCAATAGAAGGTCGTATTAGTGATTCGGATTTAGAGTTCGGGATACGAACTAGACTAGCGGTGCTAATTACTGATCAGCTTGAGTCAAAAAAAAGGGGGAGAGAGAGGGGCGAAAGGGGTCGGGCACGTGTGAAATTTCCCCCCAAAAGAAAACCCAGACATTTTTCCTCTTCTTCCTCGTGACCTCTCTGTTCCCCTTCGCCATTCTCACAGAACCAGCAAGCTCAGCCTCTCCATGCCTCCCACGCACCTCAACTACCGAAATTCAACCCTGTCCCTCCTCACCCAGGCACCGGCGACCACCTCTGCACGGTGGTCGAGTGAAAATCAGCCACGATTTGGCCGAATTCAGTGCGGGCAGGGTCGACGCTTGAACAAAATTCACAGGCATGTAAGGTGAGTTTCGAACCTCTTCTCTTCTATAAATTGGATTCTCGCCCTAACTCCATCTCAATTGTGCCTAAATTCCTCAGAAATCACGAGTTGGGTTTTTGGGTTTGGGCTAGGTCGAGTCACATGCGAAAAGCAGAGGAGTAACTAAGTGTTGATGTTCGATTTTTGGCCTCAATTCAAGCTAAATCGCGTATCTCTAGCGTGGAATCGAGGTGGGTGTTCCTCGCCTCCTAAATTAGTATTAATTTCATAAACGTTTTAGCGGAATCAATGTTGCATGTTAGACTAGTGTAGCCAAATTTGTTAGAATATGCTGTTTGAGATTGGATTCTGAGATGAAACATATATGCTTAGCTTCGAAGTGGATCAATTGTGTTAGTTCAAGCATGAGATTTAATTTCGAAGTGATTTATATATGTTTAGCTTCGGTTCAAATCAATTTAGGTGAATTATACCTGAAATGTTAATTCGAAGTGGTTTATATTTGTTTAGCTTCAATTCAAGTTAATTGACATAGATTATGCCTGAAATATGAATTCGAAACGAATTATGTATGTTTAGCTTCAATTCGAATCAATTTAGTTAATTCAAGCTGAAAGTTTTAATTCGAAGTAAGGTAAATACATTTAGCTTAGATTCAAATTTATTTACTTCATTCGTGCCAGAAGATGTCATTCGAAATGAATTATAAACGCTTAGAATTAACGTATATATGATTAGTCGTGTCATAATCGTATATGAATCATAAACATGTATGAATCATAATCATATATGAACTTCGAAATGAGTCGTAATTACTTACAATTAACGTGTAAATTGCCTAGTTATTTCATAATCGCTGGTTAATTTCAAAGTGAATTATAAGTGTCTAAAATCAACGTATAGGAAAGTTTAGTCATTCTATGATCATTTACAAACTTCGAAGTGAATCGTTTTATGTTTAAATAGAGACTTGATTCATGTTAAGCTTGAAAGGCATGAATAGTTAAGCTTGAATGGCATGAATAGGCTTAAATGTAACTTCAAATTGATACTTGTCCATTTGATTGAATTATGCTTATGAAACAGCTCTGGAATAATATTTGAATGACGAACTAAGCTTGTTTATGTCCGTTAACTGAAATATATGAATGTAATCGTGTTTCATGCTTAGTTGATTTAACTTAGCTTGCTAAACATCTGTTTCAAGTTAAGATCGTATGAATGCCTATTATATATATATGAGTGTATGGTTGTAATCGTTGGTTGCAGCATACTGCTAATTGTTAGCTGTTTATTCGGTAAGGTAAGCATTGGTAAATTGCGTAAGGTTATGTGTCGCTTTTCAGTATATCCTAATGGTTAGGATGCTAGATTGTAAATTGAAAATCGAGATGGTAGTTGGATGGTTTGAGGTAGAACTATGAGTGGTTTGAGGTTCTTGTGGTACGGTGCTTGTGAGGAGGGAGTCTGGGCTGTGAATTAACCGCAATCGTGTGGATTACGGGGCCGTGTGTGCTTCACTGTGCTGAATTGATTACGAAGTGCTTGAATGTGATACATATGAACCACCATTTTTTCCTCAATGTGCTACATGCCATTAAGTGAATAGTTTTCGAAATTCTGACATGTTTAAGAAGGATTGCTAAATGTATGTTTTCATGATTTCGAAAGCTTTTAAGTTAGAAATGAAGTCGTTTTACGAATCAGTAGGCGTATTATGTTTATAAGAAGCTTTTAAAGTTAAAACTAAAGTTGTTTTACGAGTTAGTACGTTTATAAGAAGTTTTTAAATTAAAAACGAAGTGACCTATAAGCATTTAGAAAGATTATGGTCGTTTTGTTTAAAAAGCGAGTTTTCAACGAGTAAGCATTTGAAACAGAGAGACGAAATATGTCCTTAAAGACTAAAAATGTGCTGAGAAGTTGGCTAGAGGGCGAAAACTAGATGCAAAAAGAACGTGAGCTGTTTCCCCCTGAGATAAGTCAGTTAGGAACTGCACTTAAGATACGAGGTATCTAGGTGTGAGCTGTTCCTGGAAACTGGACGCAAGATATGAATTATCCTGACGTGAACTGTTTCTCCCTAAAGACAAGTTAGGAACTGGACTCAAGATACGAGGTATCTTGGTGTGAGCTGTTCCTGGGAATTGGATTCAAGATATGAATTATCTTGGTGTGAGCTGTTCCCCAGATAAGTTATGATGTGTAACGCGTAAGAAAACCTTGAGGGAAACTGGACTCAGGATATGATTATCCTGGTGTGAGCTATTGCCCCGCAAAGGACAGTATCGAGGTTAAAGTTGCTCTACTAAGACGCGTTTTGGCCAAAAGTTAAGTACGTATACCCCGGGGATAACGTAAGTTGTGAGTTATAATCTCACTTAGCCAGCACAATAAGATGTTTATATGCTATGAGTAAGTTTCTAATAAGTAAGAAAAGCAGTTGGCGTTTCGCCTTTTTAAGTATTTCAGAAAGAAGATTTTAAGGGTCATTAAGAGACCAAGATGAAAGAGATTCTTCAAAAGAATATGAGCCTCAAAAAGCTAACAGAAGAGTTTTTATGAGCCTCAAGAGGCTAAATGAAGTGTTTTCAGTAAAAGAAAGAAAGCTTCCTGTGTATGACATGTGCATGTTCTAAGTTTAACTTATGAATAAGATGCTAAGAAGATACGAATATGAGAAGTAAGTCTTGTGAGCATATTTCATGCATATCCTATGAATGAGAATTGATTGAGACTTGAAATGTGTGTATCTCATGCATACCACACAAATGAAATGCCAAGAAGAGTATGATTCTGAAAAGAAATAACCTTATGTGCACATCATATGAATAGGGTTTTATGCATAGTTGGAATAGAATGTCAAGAAGTTATATTTATGAAAAAGAAAGTTTCTGTGCTTAGCCTCGTCCCTTGTTTAAGTGTTTGACTGCCTGGTAGTAAAGAAGTTTGGTCATTTAGAGACTTAGAAATGAGTTTGAGTGCCTAAAGTGAAGTTTATAGTTAATGATGTTTCCATAAGAATTTTATGAATGCCTAATATGATAGTAAAGTATGGATACGCGCTATGTGACTAGTAAAGATATTACTGCCTGCAATAGTTTTTGGTTTTAAGGGGTCGGGGGACACTCACTGAACGTGTGGTTGCTCATCCCACTGCTCTTTCCCCTTTTCCCCAGGCTTTCTTTATAACAGGAAAAAGTTGAATCAGTTATGTCAAGATGGACTCTGTTCATGATTACAAGATGTCGTTTGTACTCATTTGAGGGGATCTTACATGTTTAATGAAGTCACATTATGTATTCTCAGTTTGAAATATTTGTAAACAGGTATTCTAAGTTCATATAATGCATATTGTTTATGAGTCGCTCTGTACGGCCTTATGAGCCAACCATCTAGTCAGTTATAGGTCTTTTGGTTAAAGTTAGTTATGTTTTGGGATGTAAACCCCAATACTCCGGTTGTGTGAACCGTTGAGTTATATCTTCCATTTCTTCTTTATTCATGAATTAATCTGGTTGGTGTACTCCGAGCGAGTGGCTCGTTGAGTTATGGACTCCGGCGTGTGGCCGTTGAACTTCTTTTAAATGTTTTACGCTTCCGTTAAATTACAGGGATTTATTGTAAGGCTTATAGCCTGGGAACGGCCAGTTTTTTTAGGGAAAACTCTGTCCGTTTCGTCCCAAAATTTAGGTAGAAAGTTAAGAAAATGTAACGCTTTCGGCCCTAGAAGCTGGGGGTGTTACAATTGATGGTATCAGAGCAAAGGTCCTGCGACCATAGGCCGCGACCTGAGTCTTGCATCTCATATAGTCGCCTAGGAACACGTTGTGCTAATGTGACATATGTTTTGCTTGTGTGCAAATGTGAATTTTGTATGATCGTTGCTGCACTTAAGTAGTTATGTATGGTTCGAGAAGGTCGATTGAGTAAAAGTGGCGAGTTGTGCGTTAGTATAAGAGTCAAATAGCTCTCCCCACACCTTCAAGTGGCACAGTGAGTACTTCATTGGTGCAATATGTTCCTAACGTGCTAACTGGCTTGATTGATTGACCTTTAGGTGATCGGGTTGAGCCAATCGGATGTATGTGAGTCGTGTATTAGGAAGTGAATCCAAGTCACTTGTATCGTGTGAGCTAAGTGATGTTTTGATTGGTAAATGTTTTCTTCGTGCGCTCTGATAAGGCAATCGATAGTTAAAGCACGTCAATTAGACTATTGAAAATTCTTTTCTAAGCTCGTCTTTGCCCCTCAAGTATGATTTGCTCCTCGGGTCCCACAATGGAGTGAGCAGACGTACTCAAAGGTTGGTAGAGAAGAAGCTCAAAACAAATCAGCTATTTTTCACATTTGGGATCTAAAGTTTCGAAATGTTAATGTCATTTTGACTATCGAGCCAAGGTTATCTTGCACTGAAGGATTAGCTCTCCGTTAGTAATGAAGAGGGAGTTTAGACTTACAAATACGCGCCCTTATGTTTATCAAATGTTGCCTGTAAATGTGTATGTGCTATGATGTGTACGTCGATAGAATCCTTTGTAATGAGCTAGGGAAGGAATGATTGGAAACTAGCTGCTATGATTGATAATCCTAGTAAATGATACCTTTTGTTTTCGAATTCTGAGTTTCCTGAGTATATTAAGGACGGCCCTCGTATACATGCTTGAAAGACTGAATGCTAGTGGTAGGACCTCGCTAAAGATCGCGTAAGTGTACCTACTGTTCTCCTTCTTCGCCATTGTTACCTAATCCGTGTATTACTTGCTTTCTATTATATGGATTGTTATCCGTGATTGGGGTGATGATGTTTTGGCTTCGACGAACCCTAATATACCTAGAAAGCATAAAGGAAAAAGAACCTGGCAGACTTTGGAATTGTACATAGTAAATGATCTCTACTAAGGTAAGCGAACTACAGTGAGACCCATATGATCACCTATGGGATAGGTGTACCTTGTAAACCCTCAACACATACCTATAAGACCATTCACCATAGTTCTTACCCATGCTAGTTGATTGATGACCAGCCGTACATTTTATGGGTGAATGGTACAGTAAATACACGTCATTGGAGTTGCTTATCATGAACTTTAGATGTGTAGTGGCTGGATTGGTTAAGTGGTTTAACCTATACGAACCATTGCTTGTACAATCTCTGAGTCATTACTCGCACTCCACAAGTTCTATTATCCCATGATATGGTTTGAACAACTATATACATACGCACTTAGCATGATGTGGTGACCTTAGGTGTCTATATTCACCTTTGCTTGCCTTTGTACAATCCATGCTTGACTTGAGTTTGGTTTGGTAGGTGACTTGATTATTCAGACGAATGAAGTTTCGTAATACGTGGTATGATAGGACCTTTGACTCGTTATTTACATGCACGTATTCTTGCCGTAGCATTATCTTCTCAAGTTGTTTCTATCGATATGCTATGCTAGTTCATGCCATTCATGATTCTTCATCTTTGGTGCTTTGTTTTAGACCCTACGTGATGCCAATGTGAATTCGAGTGTCACTCCAAGTCTCTTCATTGTCAATGTGATATAATATGATGTTTTTACTGCTTAGGTGCAATGTGATAGCTTCCTGACCAATTGATTTGACTTTAGAATGACCCAATATCTTTATGCCTTTGAATGAACCTGACTAAGTTAATTGCCTTCATACGAACCTGACATGTCCTGAATAAGTTGTCATGAATGAAAAGGCCTAAAAGTTAGCTGGGATTGATGTACAGATATCGGAATGTTGGTGCATATGCTTTCCTTTTGTAAACTGCTTGCCATGTATGTTTTTGACGTGTTCATGCTCCTCGGGACTCCTAAGCTTAAGAATATTGGATTGCTAATACTATGCAATTCTATTATGCTTAAATGATACTATGTGGTGCTATGTGACATTTTATTATTCTAAATGTGTTATAGTATTCTCCATGTTAATCATTGTGTTCCCAAAAGTGACTTGAATTCATGTTTTAGGATGAGACCGCTAGTGTATGACCTTAAGATGTCATCGTCTCAATTGTCATGCCTTTAGATGCCCACTTATAGATGCATATGCATACAATTAGTGCTTGTTGTGCGAACTGAATCTAGATTATCGAAAATCTTTGTTCATTCTTTAAAACCAACTCGATATGGTTTTTCACGCCAACTTATTTGCCCCTCTTCGATGCGATTTGCCCTCGGCGCCTAAATAGAGTAAGTAGACGCTTGAAGGGGACTGGCGAAGAGGAGACTGGATACCATAAGCCATTTTCTTTAGATCTGAAGGAAGTAGTGTCTGCACAATGAAGTCTTTTGAAAACCTATCGCGTAGATTCTAGTTATGTGTGTGCATTCTAGGAAAGACCGAACTTAGATTTAGAATTTCGAGGACGAAATTCTTTTAAGGGGGGAAGAGTGTAGGACCCCGCATTTTCGTTTTCCGTTAAGCTAACTAAATTTCCTTTTTACGTTCTAAATTCGTATTTTTAGTAACTGTGTGAGTTAAATTATTATCGATGTGCTTTTGGGAGCTATAATTTTATTAAAAAGGGGATTGTTATTGCTATTATTGATTTTAAAGTTAATTCGTGCTATTTGTGCCTTCAAATTATACCAATAGTTTAATCTAGTCGTCATTCGATTTATTTAGTCGTTTCCCGAATGCGAGTAGGTTGTTAACCTTAGAATTAGTTTCGAGGTTTATGAACATCGAACCATGACATATTTGGGAACGAATAGTCAATAGAAGGTCGTATTAGTGATTCGGGTTTAGAGTTCGAGATACGAACTAGACCAGCGGTGCTAATTACTGATCAGCTTGAGTCAAAAAAAAGGGGGAGAAAGGGGCGAAAGGGGTCGAGCACGCGTGAAATTTCCCCCCAAAAGAAAACCCAGACATTTTTCCTCTTCTTCCTCATGACCTCTCTGTTCTCCTTCGCCATTCTCACAGAACCAGCAAGCTCAGCCTCTCCATGCCTCCCACGCACCTCAACTACCGAAATTCAACCCTGTCCCTCCTGACCCAGGTGCCGGCGACCACCTCTGCGCGGTGGTCGAGTGAAAATCAGCTACGGTTTGGCCGAATTCAGTGCGGGCAGGGTCGACGCTTGAACAAAATTCACAGGCATGCAAGTTGAGTTTCGAACCTCTTCTCTTCTATAAATTGGATTCTCGCCCTAACTCCATCTCAATTGTGCCTAAATTCCTTAGAAATCGCGAGTTGGGCTTTTAGGTTTGGGCTAGGTCGAGTCGCGCGCGAAAAGCAGAGGAGTAACTGAATGTTGATGTTCGATTTTTGGCCACAATTCAAGCTAAATCGCGTGTCTCTAGCGTGGAATCGAGGTGGGTGTTCCTCACCTCCTAAATTAGTATTAATTTCGCAAACGTTTTAGCAGAATCGATGTTGCATGTTAGACTAGCGTAGCCAAATTTGTTAGAATGTGCTGTCTGAGATTGGATTCTGAGATGAAACATATATGCTTAGCTTCGAAGTGGATCAATTGTATTAGTTCATGCATGAGATTTAATTTCGAAGTGATTTATATATGTTTAGCTTCGGTTCGAATCAATTTAGGTGAATTATACCTGAAATGTTAATTCAAAGTGGTTTATATTTGTTTAGCTTCAATTCGAGTTAATTGATGTAGATTATGCCTGAAATATGAATTTGAAACGAATTATGTATGTTTAGCTTCGATTCGAATCAATTTAGTTAATTCAAGCTGAAAGTTTTAATTCGAAGTAAGGTAAATATGTTTAGCTTACATTCGAATTTATTTACTTCGTTCATGCCAGAAGATGTCATTCGAAATGAATTATAAACACTTAGAGTTAACGTATATATGATTAGTCGTGTCATAATCATATATGAATCATAAACATATATGAATTATAATCATATATGAACTTCGAAATGAGTCGTAATTACTTAGAATTAACGCGTAAATTGCCTAGTTATTTCATAATCATTGGTTAATTTCAAAGTGAATTGTAAGTGTCTAAAATCAACGTATATGAAAGTTTAGTCGTTCTCTGATCATTTATAAACTTCGAAGTGAATCGTTTTATGTTTAAATAGAGACTTGATTCATGTTAAGCTTGAAGGGCATGAATAGTTAAGCTTGAATGGCATGAATAGGCTTAAATGTAACTTCGAATTGATACTTGTCCATTTGATTGAATTATGCTTATGAAACAGCTCTGGAATAATATTTGAATGACGAACTAAGCCTGTTTATGTCGGTTAACTGAAATATATGAATGTAATCATGTTTCATGCTTAGTTGATTTAACTTAGCTTACTAAACATCCGTTTCAAGTTAAGATCGTATGAATGCCTATTATATATATATGAGTGTATGGTTATAATCGTTGGTTGCAGCGTACTGCTAATGGTTAGCTGTTTATTCGGTAAGGTAAGCATTGGTGAATTACATAAGGTTATGTATCGCTTTTTAGTATATCCTAATGGTTAGGATGCTAGATTGTAAATTGAAAACCGAGATGGTAGTTGGATGGTTGAGGTAGAACTATGAGTGGTTCGAGGTTCTTGTGGTACGGTGCTTGTGAGGAGGGAGTTTGGGTTGTGAATTAACCGCAATCGTGTGGATTGCGAGGCCATGTGTGGCTCACTGTGCTGAATTGATTACAAAGTGCTTGAATGTGATACATGTGAACCACCATTTTTCCCTCAATGTGCTACATGCCATTAAGTGAATAGTTTTCGAAATGCTGACATGTTTAAGAAGGATTGCTAAATGTATGTTTTCGTGATTTCGAAAGCTTTTAAGCTAGAAATGAAGTCATTTTACGAATCAGTAGACGTATAAGAAGCTTTTAAAGTTAAAAGTAAAGTTGTTTTACGAGTTAGTACGTTTATAAGAAGTTTTTAAATTAAAAACGAAGTGACCTATAAGCATTTAGAAAGATTATGGTCGTTTTGTTTAAAAAGCGAGTTTTCAATGAGTAAGCATTTGAAACGGAGAGATGAAATATGTCCTTAAAGACTAAAAATGTGCTGAGAAGTTGGCCAGAGGGCGGAAACTGGACGTAAAAAGGGCGTGAGCTGTTTCCCCCTGAGATAAGTAAGTTAGGAACTGGACACAAGATACGAGGTATCTTGGTGTGAGCTGTTCCTGGAAACTGGACGCAAGATATGAATTATCTTGGATTGAGCTGTTTCTCCCTAAAGACAAGTTAGGAACTAGACTCAAGATACGAGGTATCTTGGTGTGAGCTGTTCCTAGGAATTGGACTCAAGATATGAATTATCTTGGTGTGAGTTGTTCCCCAGATAAGTTATGATGTGTGACGTGTAAGAAAATCTTGAGGGGAACTGAACTCAGGATATGATTATCCTGGTGTGAGCTGTTGCCCCACGGAGGACAGTATCGAGGTTAGAATTGCTCTATTAAGACGCGTTTTGGCCAAAAGTTAAGTACGTATACCCCGGGGATAACGTAAGTTGTGAGTTATAATCTCACTTAGCCAGCACAATAAGATGTTTATATGCTATGAGTAAGTTTCTAATAAGTAAGAAAAGCAGTTGGCGTTTCGTCTTTTTAAGTATTTCAAAAAGAAAGTTTTTAAGGGTCATTATGAGACCAAGATGAAAGAGATTCTTTTAAAAGAATATGAGCCTCAAGAGGCTAAGAGAAGAGTTTTTATGAGCCTTAAGAGGCTAAATGAAGTGTTTTCAGTAAAAGAAAGAAAGCTTCCTGTGTATGACATGTACATGTTCTAAGTTTAACTTATGAATGAGATGCTAAGAAGATACGAATATGAGAAGCCGTCTCATTAGCATATTTTCAATGGCATATCCTATGAATGGAATTGATGAGACTTGAAATTGTGTGTATGCTCTGCATAATACGATCAAATGCTAAGAAGAGTAGATTCTGAAAAGAAATAACCTTAGTGCCCATCATATGAATAATGTTTCATAGCATAGTTGAATAGAATGCCAAGAACGTTTATATTTATGAAAAGAAAGTTTCTGTTCTTAGCCTCGTCCCTTGTTTTGAGTGTTTTGACTGCCTAGTAATAAAGAAGTTTGGGGTCATTTATGACCTTAGAAATGAGTTTGAGTGCCTAAAGTGAAGTTTATGGTTAGTAATGTTTCTATAAGAATTTTATGAATGCCTAATATGATTGTAAAGTATGGATACGTGCTATGTGAATAGTAAAGATATTACTGCCTGCAACGGCTTTTGGTTTTAAGGGGTCGGGGGACACTCACTAAGCGTGCGGCTGCTCATCCCACTACTCTTTCCCCTTTTCCCCAGGTTTCTTTATAACAGGAAAAAGTTAAATCAGTTATGTCAAGATGGAATCTGTTCATGCTTGCAAGATGTCGTTTGTACTCATTTGAGGGGATCTTATATGTTTAATGAAGTCACGTTATGTATTCTCAGTTTGAAATGGTTGTAAACAGGTATTCTAAGTTCATGTAATGCATATTGTTTCTGAGTCGCTCTGTATGGCCTTATGAGCCAACTATCTAGTCAGTTAGATGTCTTTTGGTTAAAGTTAGCTATGTTTGGGATATAAACCCCAATACTCCGGTTGTGTCGAACCGTGGTTGTAGATTCCATTTCTTCTTAATTCATGAATTTAATATGGTTGGTGTAACTCCGAAGTGAGTGGTCCCTCAAGTTTATGAACGCTGAAGTGTGGCAGTTGAGATTCTTTTAAATGTTTTTACGCTTTCCGTTAAATGCAGGGATTTATTGTAACTCTGTATAGCATGAAACGCATCAGTTTTGGGAAAAATGCTGTCCGTTTCGTCCCAGAATTTAGGTAGAAAGTTAAGAAAAATATAACGCTTTTGACCTAGGGGCGGGGGTGTTACAAGGGGCTTACTGTCTTAGGCATGGAATGGTGAGCAAACAAATATCTCCTACTAAGGCTCAGTGCGAAACTCTAAATCCTGTGCATCATTCTCAAAAGGAGTATTTTCATCAAACAGCACATGCACACTCTCCTCAACACACAAGGTTCGTTTGTTAAACACTTTGTATCCCTTACTGTGTGAGGAGTACCCCAAAAATATTGCCTCATCACTCCTTGGATCAAACTTTCCTAAGGTATCCTTCCCATTATTATGCACATAACATTTGCAACCAAACACTCTCAAATGCATAATGTTAGGTCTCCTACCTTTGAAGAGTTCGTAAGGAGTCTTGTTGAGAATGGGTCTAATAATACATCTATTGATAATGTAACAAGATGTATTTAATGCTTCTGCCCAAAAATTTCTAAGAAGACCACTAGCAATAAGCATTGTTCTAATCATGTCTTCTAGAGTACGATTTTTACGCTCTACCATCCCGTTCTGTTGGGGTGTTCTTGGGGCAGAAAAATTATGATTAACACCACGTTCATTACGATAGTCAATAAAGCTCGAATTTTTAAATTCTTTACCATGATCAGACCTTAGACAAATCAATGAGTGTCCTACTCTCTTTTCAGTCCTTTTAAAAAACACAAGAAATTTTTCAAAAGTTTCATCTTTGGAAGCCAAAAACAAGGTCCATGTAAAACGAGAGTAATCATCCACTATCACA
>JAKOGI010004378.1:2500-10000 GCA_029747015.1 Carnegiea gigantea
GTCAATCCCAATCTCATCAATGATTTGGGCCGTCACTCTCCGTGTGAGCGCTATCCCAAAGTGCTCAAACACCCTTGTCAGCAGAAACCCATAGCCAAGATCATGGGATCGGGTGGTGTTCGCAATTCGCCCTATGTGGCGAATCATGATTGCAGGGAGGTTTATTGGTTCCTCCCGATCCAGTAGGTCCACCAGACATTGATCGAGGGCATCTGCTGAGTTTCGCCCTTGACCTCGCGGAATTATGTTCTTGATGGTGAACATAAACAGTAGTTGGTGCAGGGAGGTCATTTCACCCTTCTTAACCGAGAGGGGTGTTCTCAGGCCTTGTTTCTGACTGAGGCGTTGGGACACCTCTAGGAGCCTGGCTGTTGCCAGGGCGGTCTTGTCTTCCCTCACATACACAGCAAAGCCTTGTGAGGGCACCCCCAATATTTTCCCAAATGTGGGCGTATCAACCTTAATGCCTTGCCCATTCACAAAACTTGTCACCACCCCTTTGGTGACACTGCTGTTGGCGTAAAACTCAGCCAACTCAGGCACAGAACACCCCAACTGGGTGTTTGCAAACAAGTCGAGCCAGCCTTGGACTCACAACTTGTTCAGGAACACCCCAGACCCTGTTCCTCAAAAAAACGTACATTTACTACCTTCCCCCTGACGACATTGCGCTTAAGCAATTGCGCATGCTTGTCAGACATAGGAGAGGGAGTGGACTTCTTTGGGCGTTTGGGAGGAGGAACAGAGGTGGTAGCGTCTAGTAGGGGAGCTGTTCTGGGCTTTCTTTTGAGGGGTGAGTTTGCAAGAGAGGACTTCACAGCAGGTTTAGAGGTTGATTTTTGAGGGGCTTGATCTTCAGAGGACTCGGAGAACACCGGTGTCCCCTGTTTAAAAGAGGTGTTCTCAGAGTCAGAACTCGAGAACCCCTCGGTAGAAGAAGAGGAAATCTCCTCGATGATTGGAGCAGAGGGTTTGGAGATACGGGGAGCGGATTGAAAAGCTATTCTTGCAGATTTACGAGAAGGTTTGGAGGATTTTGGAGAAGAGGGAGTTTGAGAAGGTTGAGACCTTGGTTGTGGCCTTGTTCTTGGCGTTCTGCTGCGGCTGGCCACTATTTTCACCCTTTTCCTTTTCTCTCCGGTTTGAGCAACCGGAGTAGTGAGTTCAGCCTCAGGGAGAGAATCCTTCTCCTGACTCTCCTCTGATGTCTCATTCGAATTCCCTCGGAAATCGACATTCAGATCCTCCACACACACGGCGTCAAAAGAGTCTTTCCCTGTTTCTGGCACTGTTTCAGGAAACAGCCCAAAAGAACAGGGTTCGAAATTATCACTAAACCCTTCAGGGGTTTCAAGATTTTGTCTTGAGGCCCCGATGGTGCACCCTCCGACTCTACTTTAATGGGACATGCAACTGACCCCACAAGAAACACCAATTCCCTTCCACAATTGAAGGGAATATCGTCCATCCCTATCCCGACTGACTTTAGGAACAAGCTTTTCAGAAATCTGAAAGGCTTGTACAGGATTGGGCGAGGGGGAGCAGGGATTGAGGACGCAAGAACCAGGGCTTTTGAGTGAGAGGTGTTGTTGGAAGCCATTGTTGCTAGAGGAGAGAGATTAGGGTTTGCTTTTGAGCGAGATGAAGTCAGGTGAAAAGACGAACTGAGAACAGGGCATTTAAAGAGAGAGAGAGAGCACCCAAAATCTTTTAAAGATCTCTAGGTTTACAACGGGTGAGAACATTAAAGGCGTGTGCCTTGGTAAGGAGGGAGGTTTAAGGAAAACACATTCCCATATGCATCAAACAACCAAGGGACGCACCTGTTCTTTCCGTTCGATCAAGATACCTGCCTGTTCTTCGCCGTTTGATCTTGATTTGACTCATTGGTACTAGGGGTGGCAGAGTACATCCCCTTATGCTGCACTCTTTGTATAAATTAAAAAAAAAACGCACGCAATTCGAGTGTATACACTCATTGTACATAAATCACATCAGTTGCTAATAAGATTTGCAAACAAGGGGAGAGAACAGGGTGTAGAGGTTGTTTTTACCAAACCTAATTCATGTCTTGGAAACAAGTATCTCAGGGTGTTCTTACCAACCCTAGTTCCAGTTTATTTCTCTCAAAGTGATCTCTAGCTAGTGCCTTAGTGAATATATCAGCAATTTGATTTTCCGTTGCGCAAAAATTCATAGAAATTAAACCCTTTTCAACATTATCTCTCAAGAAATGATGTCGAATGTCAATATGCTTTGTTCTTTTATGTTGACATGGATTTTTGGCAATGTTAATTGCACTTGTGTTATCACAAAAAATAGGAATGCATCCAGTGTCAACACAAAAGTCCTTAAGCTGTTGTCTTATCCACAACAGTTGAGCACAACATGAAGCTGCTGCAACATATTCAGCTTCTGCTGTGGACATGGCAACTGAATGTTGCTTCTTGGTAGCCTAAGATACCAAACAAGGTCCAAGAAAGTGAGCCATACCTGAGGTACTCTTTCTATCAACTAGGAATCCAGCATAGTCAGCGTCAGCATATCCAACAAGATCAAAATTGCAACCTCTAGGATACCATAAAGCTAAATTGGGTGTATGTTTCAAATATCTTAGTATCCGTTTAACAACCTTAAGATGAGTTTCCTTAGGATTAGACTGAAAACGGGCACATAAACCAACACTAAAAACAATATCTGGTCTACTAGCGGTTAGGTATAGGAGTGACCCAATCATGCCCCTATAGAGTTTCTCCTCAACTGAGGGACTCCCATCATCCATAACCAACTTGGTTGAAGGAGAAATAGGAGTGTCTATAGATTTGGCCGACTCCATCCCAAAATGCTTAAGTAGCTCCTTGATATACTTTTGTTGATGGATCATGGTGCCGTTTGGAGTTTGCTTGATTTGTAAGTCTAAGAAAAAGTTAAGCTCACCCATCATGCTCATCTCAAACTCACTCCTCATCATATTTGAAAATTCATTGCATAAATCATGATGAGTTGCACCAAATATAATGTCATCAACATATATTTGGACAATCAATAAATGTTCCCCCTTAGATTTTAGAAACAAGGTATTATCTACCTTGCCTCTTCTAAAATTATTTTCAAGTAAAAAATTTGACAAACATTCATACCAAGCTCTAGGAGCTTGTTTTAAACCATAAAGAGCTTTGTCAAGTTTGAAAACATGGTTAGGAAATTCACTATTTTCAAAACCAGGGGGTTGTTTGACATACACCTCATCTTTAAGGTATCCGTTTAGGAATGCACTTTTCACGTCCATTTGATATAACTTGATTTTCATATGAGCTGCAAACGCTATTAGGATTCGAATAGCCTCAATTCTAGCAACTGGTGCAAAGGTTTCTTCATAATCGATCCCTTCTTCTTGGTTATACCCTTGAACAACCAGCCGTGCCTTGTTCCTAGTGACTGTTCCTGACTCATCCAGCTTGTTTCGGAACACCCACTTGGTTCCAATGATTGTTCTCTCTGCAGGTTTAGGTACCAGGTGCCATACTCTGTTTCTTTCAAATTGATGGAGCTCTTCTTGCATTGCCGTGACCCAATCTGAATCTGCAAGAGCTTCATTCACATTCTTTGGCTCAATGTTAGAGAGAAAAGCATAGAAAGCACAGAAATTCTTAAGCTTAGACCTAGTTTGCACTCCACTGTTAATATCAGACAGAATTTGATCAAGGGGGTGTGAACTATGGTGCTTCCATGGTCGTGGAGTAAGTGGATCCACAGACACATGCTCTACTCTAGCCGGAATATTTAGAGAATCAGGCTCATGAACACCTCCTGAGCCTGTTTCTGCACCTGTTTGTAAGCCTGTTCCTGAAGAACATGGTCCCGAACAGGGTTCAACGGTGTTTCCCCCTGTTTGGTGTTCACCTTGCCTGCCGTTTTGAGGAACAACTTCTGGGCCTGTTGTCTCCATGGTGTTCTTACCTTGTCTCTCATGGGGCAACACTTCTTTTCGATAAGACCTAATTCAAACTCTTCTTCCTGTGCACCATTCTTATTCAAAGTGTTAGATTCATCAAAAAGCACATGCACACTTTCCTCAACGCACAAGGTTCTTTTGTTAAAGACTTTGTATGCCTTGCTGTGAGAGGAATAACCGAGAAATATTGCCTCATCACTCCTGGGATCAAACTTTCCTAAAGCATCCTTCCCATTATTATGCACAAAACACCTACAACCGAATGTTCTCAAATGCATAATGTTGGGCTTTCTGCCTTTGAAGAGTTCGTAGGGAGTTTTGTTCAAAATAGGTCTAATCATACATCTATTCATAATGTAACATGATGTGTTCAAAGCTTCTGCCCAAAAGTTCCTAGGAAGACCACTAGCAATAAGCATTGTCCTAGTCATGTCTTCTAGGGTGCGGTTTTTGCGCTCAACCACCCCATTCTGTTGGGGTGTTCTTGGGGCCGAGAAGTTATGATCAACACCATGCGTATTACAAAATTCTGTAAAACTTGCATTTTCAAATTCAGTACCATGATCAGACCTCAAGCTAACCAATGAGTGTCCTACTCTCTTTTCAACCTTTTTGAGAAGGGCAATAAAATTCTCAAAAATTTCATCCTTGGAGGCCAAGAACAGGGTCCAAGTAAATCGAGAGTAATCATCCACTATGACAAGCACATACCTCTTCCCACCTCTACTTGTTATCCTCATAGGATCACATAGATCAATGTGTAATAATTCAAGAGGTCGGGTAGTGCTAACACACCTTTTTGATTTAAAAGACAATCTGACTTGTTTTCCTTTTGCACAAGCTTCACATACCCTATCATCATTAAACTTGATGGAAGGTAGTCCAACAACCAAGTCTTTGGAAACAAGTTTGTTTAAAAGAGTAAGGCTCGCATGACCTAGTCTCTTGTGCCAGAGCATTATATCATCATTCACAGCACTCAAACAAGTCAGGTTGTTTTGGAAAAGTGTGGAAATACAAACTTTGTAAACATTTTTGTGACGCTTCCCCTTTAACACAACGTCTCCTGTGTTGGCATTGACAACCAAGCAATGTGTTCGTGAGAACACCACTAGATTGTTCTTGTCACACAGTTGGGACACACTTAGTAAATTATGCTTTAAACCATCAACTAAGTGCACATTATCAATTGAGTGGGAGAGAGTTTTACCAATGCTACCTATACCGACAATTGTCCCAGACTTACCGTTTTCAAAAGCCACACTCCCACTGGTTGAAGCTGTAAGTGAGAGAAAGTTTGATTTTTCTCCGGTCATATGCCGCAAACATCCACTATCAACATACCACAGCTGCCTGTTTTCAAGGTTATTTTCTGAGCTATTTGCCAGGGTGTTTCTTACCCTGTTTGCTGGGTTGTTTGTGGGGTTGTTCCTCTCACTTCAGCCTACAAAACAAATCAAGGGTTAGTTTTGGGAACCCAGATCCACTTGGGTCCCATTCTTTTAGACAAATAAAGCTCATCTTTCCTAATCCAGATTTGTTTCACATACCTTTCATTCTTTTCAATGGCATACCTTCTTGAAGGACATGAATATTGATAGTGACCAGTTTTACCACAATGAAAGCAAACAATATTTTCAGGTAATCCCACATACTTTCTATGGATTGGGTAAACGGTTCGTTTAGGCTTATATCCAAATCCCTTTTTGTTTCGACTGTGGTGAGTGTTTAACCAATTAAGGGCTTGTGAGGACTTGTTCCACAACCTGTTTGTGGCAAGGTCGTGTTCTGTGCGTTTTGCTTTAGCCGACAGGTTCTTGTTTTCAGCAAGCAAAACTTCGACCTTTTCTTTAAGCTCAAGGGTTTCCTTTTCAGCCTTGGCTTGATTGGTGGTATATTTTACTTCGTTCAAGATCAAGGTCTCCCTAAGGTCATTTATGGTTTGATGTGAAGCTAGAATTTCTCTTTCAGCCTCAAGTTTCTCATTCTTAAGGATCTCATTTTCTAGTTCTAGGTCTCGGACATCTCGTTTCAATTCAGCACAAGTATCCATCAAGGTATACAAAAGTTTTTCGAGAGTTGCTTTATTGAGACCACGTACCTTGTTCTTGAGATCAGTCAAGCTGTTTGTGGATTCATCATCTGAGTCTGAGTCACTTTATGCCATGAGAGCTACAGTATCTCCTTCACTTTCAGATTCACCTTCATCCTCAAAAGAGTCTCCCCAGGTAGCAAGCATAGCCTTCGAGAATCTTTTACCTGAGGTGTTCACAGGTTGTTTTCGAACCTGTTTTCTGGGTTGTTCGAACTCCTGCTCTTCTCGAAGCAGAGGGCAGTTTTTCACAAGGTGATCTGGTTTGCCACATTTAAAACACCCTGTGAACTGTTCTCGGGGGGTGTTTCTGGATTTACTGAAGTCCTTTCTTCTGCTGTTTTCTTTGACCGTTTTGAAGAATTTCTTGAACTTTCGTGTCATTAAGGTCATCTCTTCATCCTCAAGGTCAGAGTCGTCATCCTCTTGTGCTTTCAAGGTAAGCCCACGATCCTTCTTCTGCTCCTCTTTTTGTTGTGAGTTCTTTCTGAGTTCATAGGTTTGAAGATTACCAATCAACTCGTCGAGGGTGATCTTGTTCATATCTTTAGCTTCTTGGATGGCTGTCACCTTCGCTTCCCAAGACCGAGGCAAAATCCTTAGAATCTTCCTCACCAACTCTTCTGTGGTGAAGGATTTTTCCAGGGATTTTAGCTCGTTTGTTATGTCGGTGAAGCGTGTGTACATATCCATCACATTCTCACAATCACCGATATCAAACAATTCATATTGCCTCATGAGTAGCTCAATACGTGATTGTTTGACTTGACTTGTTCCTTCATGAGCTACTTGGAGGGCATTCCATATCTCCTGGGCTGACTCACACTCCGAGATACGTGTATATTCATCTGGACCTAGGCCAAAATATAATAGCTTCTTGGCCTTGGCATTCTTTTCCATTTTCTTATAGTCTTCAGCATCAAACTCTATGGGTTCCTTGGGAACCTTCTTACCATCTTCAAGCACCTTGGTGGGAACAAGGGGCCCGTTCTTGATGAGCATCCAACTCATAATCTTCTGCCTGAATATAGTTTTTCATCCTATTCTTCCACCAACTATAATGTTAGCTGTTGAAATAGGGTGGCCGAGTAATGGATTGCCCTTCAAGGATTCCTTGTGGTGTACTCATATTCAGAATCTCTCAAGGTGTTAGCCCTTTTGTGAGAGAACCTGCTCTGATACCACTTGTTGAATTTAGGAGTACTTACCCACAAAAGGGGGGGTGAATTGTGGTGTTTGATTTTCGCGTACTTACTGACAAACACCCCCCTGATTGCAGAGGTTGTTCTTGAATTACAAACAATCTTCTGACTTGTTTGGACAAGATGTTTTCATTTTGCTCAAAGGCGAAAATCAACAAGATAAATGCGGAAATAAAGCACACACAATTTTTCCGTGGAAAACACCTCTAGCCCAACTGAGGTGTGAAAAACCACGACCTACCTCGTGTAGG
>JAKOGI010004378.1:12500-27703 GCA_029747015.1 Carnegiea gigantea
TCTACAAATTTGTATTGAAAATCTTAGCATTTAGTTTTAGGCCACAATGACAGATCAATATAAAAATGATAGTTTTTTAAAAGGAAATGAGTATGCTATATATTGGAAATATATTTATATGGTTACATTTTAATTGATTGCAACTCATATTCTTGAGGGCATACAAAACTAAATGATCAATCGATGAGTTCTAACTAAGATATTTGATATAAATTATAAGGCTTATAAAATTTAGGAAGATAAAATTAGAGGGAAAAATAAGGAAAAGTAATGGAAATTGTTCATTCACTAAGTAATATTGATAAACATCTCCATGCGGGATTCGAGTTTTCATTTTCCATTATATTATCCAACCTTTTCTTTTATTATTTTTTTGTGACATAAATAACAATAATTAAATTGAAGTTTACTATGACAATTTCAATTTAAGATGCGGTAATCCTGAATAATTAATTTTTTTAAAAAATTACGAACATTGATAGGTCCTGGGCTCCTATTTTGTTGATCGATTTGTTATTACAAATTACAATAGTACAAAAGCATAAAAATTTACATAAGGTATTAACTGTGAATGTTATTTCTTATATTAGTTGTCATTCAAAATTTTAAATAACAATAATTAAAAATTAGTTTATTATGATATTCGAAACTCAATATGAGGTAATCTTAAACATTTAGCTTCATTATAAATTTTGAATATTGATAGCTTTTATTTTCATTGATGAATTTGTTAGTACAATAGTACAAACCTATAAGAATACAATGTTAGCTTTAAAAGTTATTTGTTAAATCAGTTATATGTACTACTCTGAAATTTGTTTATTTTTGTACAAGTTTAAAGGGGAAAAATGTCAAGACACAATAGCCGTTCTAACGAAGATATTGGGTGGCGCTTTGGTATAGCAATTGATGGAAGTAGAAAATAGGTCCAATGCAAAGTGATCAGAGGTGGTATAACACATCTCAAGCAGCATTTAGTTCATTAGACGGGTGACGTTGCTCCTTGCCCAGACGTCTCTACTGATGTCAAAAGAGACATGATGAAATTATTGCAAGACTATAAAGAGAAAAAGAGACAAAAAAACAAGGATTGCTAGAGATTTAGAAGATGAAATAACATGATCATTCAACCATGATGATTATGTTGACGACGAGGAGGAGGACGATGCTCAGCTAGCACATGCTAGATATCAAAGTTTAGAGCAACACCGGTTTGAACATGACCAACCGGTGTACAGAGCAAGCAGGGGTACAAATTATGATGAAGGAGGCAGTAGTCGGCCACCAAGTGTTCCCCAAATGCGTCGATCAGCTACTGTTCAAGAAACTAGCTCAAGAGGATCAAGGGATATGGCATGTGAACAAATGTCAACCCCTGCTGCTAGACTTAGAGCTGTTGAGGTGGAGCTTGAAAAAGATCAAACTAGGACGAAACAATCTAAAGTCAACTCAAGTTGGTTGAAAGTAGCAAAGAACAAGTTGATTAAGGCATTTGGAAGTTGGGTTATAGATACCAACGTGCCATTTACTGTGGTGGATTCTGTATATACTAATCCGCTCATTGAAACTATTCGTGAGGTTGGCCCTAACGTAAGAGCTTCTTCTTCTTATGAACTCTCAGATGTCTGCTAGAAGCTGCAAAAGAAATTAGGCAATGGATATCTGAATTTGCCCCCAAATGAAAAGAAAGAGGTGTCACCATAATGTGCGATGGTTGGTCGAGTATGACCAGATTGAACCTCATCAATTTTCTTATTTACTCAAATGGTTTCACCGTCTTCCATAAATCAGTTAATATATCAGATGTACAACGTAAGGATGCTGATTACCTCTTCAAACTCATGAAAAAAGTAGTAGAAGAGTTGGTCCAGAGAAAGTAGTCCATATAGTGACTGATAATGTAGCTCCAATGAAAGCTGCAGGGAGAGCATTGATGGAAGAGTTTCCAAACTTATACTGGACACCATGTGTGGCTCATTATCTGGATCTCATTTTGGAGGACTTTGCTAAGCTGGAATGCGTTGGGGATGTTATAAAGACAGCCAGAATGATTTCAAACCACATCTATAAGTATGATTGGGCTGTAAACTATATGAAAAATTTTACAAATAATCGAGACATCATAAGACCTGGTATCACTAGGTTTGCAACAAATTTTATCTCTCTTGAAAGTTTGGGGTGGTATAAAACTTCCTTAAGAGACATGTGGGAGTCACCTAAGTGGTTGAACTCTAGATTGGAGAAGTCAAAGATGCAACAGCAAAAGAAGTGCATCAACTCGTTCTATCGTCAACTAAAGATGCCTTGTTATCTTAGAAAAGGGCTGATGAAGTTCTGTAACTATTTGAACCTCTTGTCAAGGTATTGAGATTAGTTGATGGTGATGACAAGCCAACTACGGGCTTCATATATGAGGCAATGGAACAAACAAAGTTGGCTATTGACAAAGCGGTTAGGCATAGCAAGAGGTATGAGACAATCTTTGAGAAAAGATGGAGCTTCTTGCATAATGATTTGCATGCTGCAGGTATTGAATTAATTTTCCAATTTTTATTACCGCATTTATATTTTTTATAACATAATTTATAGATTGTATATCATGTTTCCTTAATGGATGACCTTGTTTATTTTTTTACAAGGATATTTCTTTAATCCCCAATACATGTATCGACAAAGTCAAGATTGGGAAGGCAGAGAGGTGAGAACTAGAGTCCAAAACGTGATAATGATGTTGGAACCAGATGTTGATAAGCAAATCAAAGCAATGCGACAGGTTGCATGATACAGCATGTGTCTAATTATTAATTTATTAATTTATCTTCTACATTATATTTTATGAATTTTAACATTGGCATAAATACGCAAATTTTTCTTTACAACGATAGGATGGACTCATTTGGATCATCTATAGCTCAAAAGGCACTCACATCATTAATGCCAAGTGACCACAATTTATTCATACGCACACACATATATAATTATGTATGTTACATTTTAAAGTTTGACTTTTCATTTTCTAAGATTTTAAGGGAATGTATTTCATGCAGCTGAATGGTGCATACTTCATGGTGGATGTGCACCTGAACTTTAACGCATTGCAGTTAGAGTGTTAAGTCAAATGACTTCTGCCTCTAATTGTGAAAGAAATTGGAGCATGTTCAGTCGAGTGCACACAAAGGGAAGGAACAGATTGACGTATAAGAAGCTTGATCTCATTGTTTTCCTTCGCTACAATCAAAAATTAAAATTGAGATGTGCAACATGAAGGACCGAGGAAGAACTGACTGAGTCTTTCAATCCTATCAACCTGGATTACATATTTGACGATGATGATCCATTAAACCTTTGGCTGTTTGAAAAGGAGCAACCAGTTTTTGAAGGAGATGACTTGAACTGGTTGAATCTTGATGAAAATGAGGTGAATGCCGCCATCGATATTGAGGATGATGATGATCCCCAACCTGATGGGACTGCTCCATTTCGCTACAGTGTTGACCAACAACCATAAGATATGCAAGGCAGTGACTGTGAGTCAGGAGGACACTTGTCACCTTCAAGTAGTCATGGTGGAAGCAGAGGTGGAGGAGATGGAGGAAACGGAGGTGCAAATGAGATGGGTGTTTCCTATTCCTCTAGACAATCAACAGATGACTTTACTAATCATGGTCGTGGTGTCACTGTTGAAGATGACAGAAGAAGTCGACGTTCTCCGGACAAGCAACCAAGAGAACTGACACAAACTTGTCATCGCGTAAGAAAAGGTAAGGAACCCATTCAACCACATGGTTATCCAACTAACGCCATGTATGGATACGCAGGTTTCCAAGAAGTGTCATCAAGTTTTACAGGGCCTGGTCTGTTCGCTCCTTCAGGTGGCTATGACACATATGGCGGTGTCTTAAACAATCATGGATATAGTTCAACAAATACTAATTGCCCGCCACCGCCTTATCCTTCACATGAGCCACAATTTGTTGTGTCTGATTCAAGTTGACGACATCGAGATAACCGTCCGATCATCAACTAGGGAACTATTAAATACAAGGATCATCATTATCATCAGCCTACCTTTTGTAGCGGCAATTCAACTTCAAGTGAGCAATCTTGGATGGATTCAACAGCGTCATCAATCTTCTACTGTAAGACCCCGCATTTTCGTTTTCCGTTAAGCTAATTAAATCTCCTTTTTACGTTTTAAATTCGTATTTTTAGTAATTGTATGAATTAAATTATTATCGATGTGCTTTTGAGAACTATAATTTCATTAAAGACGAGATTATTATTGCTATTATTGATTTCAAAGTCAATTCATGCCATTTATGCCTTTAAATTATATCAATAGTTTAATTTAGTTGTTATTCAATTTATTTAGTCGTTTCCCGAAAACGATAAGGTTTTCAACCTTAGAATTAGTTTGTGGTTTATTGAATTGGACTTAGACGTTTTTGAGATCGAATAATCGACGAAGGGTCGTATTATCGATTCGGGATAGGTTGTGAGGTACGAGATTAGAAATTAGACAGGCGATTTTAGTTGACTGAGTTATTAACCAAAAAAAAAAAAAGAACAAAGAGGGGCCGAGCCCCCTTCTCTTTGAGAAAGGCGCGATGAGGGGGGTTCTCCGCCCCTGCCCCACGAACCTCATGGGAGAGGAGAGAGAGAGAGAGAGAGGCTGAGCGATGGAGGGGTGAAGGAGGCTGGCCGACGACGGCGACGGCGACGGCGACGGCCTAGCGGTGGCGACCAGGCCCTGCTAGCGAGCGGAGAACGACAAAGGGAGAGAGAGCGAGACGGAGCGAGATTGAGGGAGGATATCAGCGATGTTGGAGGTCGAAGGTGACGGTCGACGGTGGGCGTCGTTCCGGCGACCGCCACGGCAGGCCGAAACCGCCACGAGCAACAGCAGATTTTGGCTTGGGAAGGACGGATTTGGATCGGTGACAGGCTAGGGTTTCGACCTCAGCGTTTGGGTGTGCGTTTAGGGCTAATTGAATCGAGAATTGAGGTTTTTCAGCATCCAAATCGAGCTCAAAAGCCCTTTGAACGGGTCGATAGCTTAGAGTCCAGGTGGGTGTTCCTCGCCCCCTAAACTGATATTAATTTTCAAACGATTTTCAGCAGATTGATGTTGCATGTCAAGTTAGGGTTTGTTAAATTCGTTAGAAATGTCGAGAAATGAGCTATTCATGTTTAGGTTCGATTCATTTGGTTGATTTATGCCTGAGATTGTAAATCGATGCGAATTATGTGCGTTTAGCTTCAATTCGAATCCATGAATGTAAATCATGCGTGAATTGTTAATTCGAAGTAATTTCAACGTGTTTAGCATCGATTCGAACCCATGAATGTAAATCATGCTTGAATTGTTAATTCGAAGTAATTTAAACGTGTTTAGCATCGATTCGAATCCATGAATGTAAATCACGCTTGAGATATTAATTCGAAGTTAGTTTAACGTGTTTAGCATCGATTCAAGTTAATGAGTTAATGTATGAAAAAGAATTAAAATCGAAGTTGCGTTAACGTGCTTAGCTTCTATTCATGTTATTTAGCTAAGATGTGAAAAATGATTAAATCGAAGTTAGTTTGATCTGTTTAGCATCGATTCAAGTTATTTAGCTAATATGTGAAAAGGGATTAAAAACGAAGTTAGTTTAACGTGTTTAGCTTCCATTCGAATTGAACTAGCTAATGTATTATGTGTGTAAACGAAATAAATTCGAACTCTTTTTAATGCATTCATGCCTAGGGAAGTTACTTCGAAATGCAACGTATATGTTTAGAATCGAAATATGTTTGATTTACGGAACAAAGTATTGTCGAATTATGAATAAATGTGGCTATATGCACGCTTGTTGTAACGCTTCGCTGAATGATGCTGGTTGCTCAGGTAAGGGCCTAATCTTCCCTCCCTTTTTCATAAGCTAATATGATAATATATTGTGATTAATAAATCGATGAATCGAGTTGGTAGTTGGATGGTTTGAGGAAAGAATTATGAGCGTTCGAGGTCTTGTGGTACGGTGCGAGTGAGGAGGGAGACTGGGTTGTGAATTGACCGCAATCGTGTGGATTGCGAGGCCATGTGTGGCTCATTGTGTTGAAATGATTACGAAGTGTTTAAATGTGATATGTGTATACCCTTTTCCTTGTATGTTTAAGATGTAACATGGGTGTGGAAGGGTGATATTTTAGCAAATGACTCTTCATGTGTTTTAAATAAATAATAGCCATGTCTAGTAACGAGCTATGGCCTATTTTAGCTATTCAAATAGTGTTTGGGAGGAATCCCTAAAACGTTTTTAGCAAAAGGGAGATGGGAATTATACGTTGAATGATTTTATTGTTTGAAACGGAAAATTACTAGCCGTTATGACCGATACGCTTTAAGTGGCTAAGATAATGTGCTGCGGACAATATGATATGATGTAATGTTAACCTAGGGGATAAGTCCGGATAAACCCTAGAGTCCCTGACGAGGGCTAATGTAATGGTCCGATATGTTATATGTAGCCATCCCGGGAGTAAGAGCTTAAGCGTTAGCGTTAGGTCTCACTATGGGGTCGAGAATAGTTCTCACCCAATCAGCACCCTGTAATGATCTTATGCCATAAGTACTTTCGTACTAAGTTAAGAAAAGCAATTGGCCCTTTGCCATTTTTAAACGATTAAAAAGGAAAGGAAGTTCTTTTTATAGGCCCAAAAGGCTATATGGAATGATGTATGAGAAGCTTATAAGGGTCATTACACGGCCAAACGAAATGAAACTTCCTTTGAAGACTAAGAAAACGTTTTCAACGAAAGAAAGAAAGCTTTCAATGAATGAGTTATGAAATGATCCTCAAGCATGTTTGAATGTGGATTCTTAGCCTATGTATTAAAGGAAAGCTTTCAATGGATGCATTATGAATGATTCTTAAGTATGGTTGAACGTGGATTCTAATCTTATGTGACATCATTCGTATCCATGGCAAATCTGTCTGATTAAAAGTGTATGAGATGAGAAAGAAAGTTATAACACGTTAAAAATTTCATGAATGAAGGCGTCTCTTCCTCAAAGAATGAACGTTGAAATGTGATTAGCATGCGAGGGTGTCATGTAGCTTAATATGATGTTTAAAGGTACTTAAATACTTGATACGTGTTTATGCGTGTGATATGTATATTATATGAATGAAATACCAAGAAAAGCGTAATTATGAAAAGGGATAACCTTATATACACATCATATGATTGAGTGTTCATGCGCAGTTTAAATGGAGTGTTAGGAAGTTATGTTATGAAAAGAAAAGATCCTTATACTTAGCCTTCGATGCTTACTCACGTGCCTAACTGCTTGCTAGTAAAGAACTCCGTCGGTGAGGAACCTAGAAATATGATTGAGTGGTCGAAGTGAAGTTTATGTTTAGTGATCCTCCCATAAAGGTTCTATGAATATCTATTATGATAGTAAAGTATGAAAACGTGATATGTGACTAGTAAAGATAGTATTGCCTGCAACGGTTTTGGTTTTAAGGGGTTGGGGGACACTCACTGAGCGTGTGGTTGCTCATCCCACTATTCTTTTCCCTTTTCCCCAGGTTTTCTTTCTGACAGGAAGAAGTTGAGTCAGATAAGTCCAGAAGGAATCTATTGTTGCTTACAAGGCATCGTATGTGCTCATTTGAAGGGATCTTACGTGTTTAATGAAGTCATGTAATGTACTCTTAGTTTATAAAGGTCTGTAAATGACTATTCTAGTTCATGTAATACATATGGTATAAAGATCGCTCTGTATAGCCGTCTGAGCCAACCATCAAGTTAGTTAGATGTCTTCTTGGTTTAATTTAGCTATGTTTTGGAATGTAAATCTTAATACTCCGGTTTGGTTAACCCTTGAGTTGTATCTTCCATTTCTTCTTTATTCATGAATCAATCTGGTTGGTGTACTCCGAGTGAGTGACTCATTGAGTTATGAACTCCGGCGTGTGGCCGTTGAGCTATGTTTTAAATGTTTTGCGCTTCCGTTGATTTACAAGAACTTATTGTAAGGCTTTTAGCCTGGAAATGGTCAGTTTTTAGGGGGAACTATATCCGTTTCGTCCCAGGAATTAAGTAAGAAGTTAGGAAAGCGTAACGCTTCTGGCCTAGAGGCTGGGGGTGTTACATTGATGGTATCAGAGCATGGTCCTGCGACCATAGGCCGCGATCTGAGTCTTGTATTTCATATACTCACCTAGGAACACTTTGTGATTATGTGACATATGCCTACTCTGTGTGCACGTGTGCCTCATAGTTTGGCCATTTGCGACTTATGTATGGCTCGAGAAGGTCGATTGAGTAAAAGTGGCGAGTTATGCGTTAGCATAGGAGTCAAATAGCTCCCCCTACGCTTTCAAGTGACGTTGTGAGTACTTCATTGGTGCAATATGTTCCTAATGTGCTAATTGACTTCATTGATTGACTTTTATGCGATTTGGGTAAACCGATCGAATTAAATGTGAGCTGTGTGCTAGGATGTGAACCCAATTCACTTCCGTGTTCTTGTGTGAGCTAAGTGATGATTTGAATGATAAATGTTTTCTTCGTGCGTTCTGATAAGATGATCAATAGTTCAAGGACGTTGATTTAAACTCGAACGATTGAAAAACCTTTCTTTAAGCTCGTCTTTGCCCCCGAAGTACGATTTGCTCCTCAGACCCCATAATGGAGTGAGGAGATGTACTCAAAGGTTGGTAGAGAGAGAGGCAGAAGCAGTTAAACTATTTCCTTTTGTAAACCTAAGGACCTTATAGGTTAAAGTCTTCTGATTAGTGGGTTAGAGCCGGGCCAAGTTTTTTCTTACACCAAAGAATTAGCTTTTCGTTAGTAATGATGAGGTAGTCTAGATTCACTAATACGCGCCCTTAGGTTTATCAAATATTGCTTATAAATGTGTATGTGCTAAGATGTGTATGTCAATGAAATCTTTCATAATGAGCTAGGAAAGGAATGATTGGAAAATTTATTACTATGATTGATAATCCTACTAAATGGTACATTGCTGATGTGAATTTTGAATTGCCTGAGTGAAATTAAGGGATATTTTCGTACGCATGTGTGAAAATTTATGTGCTAGCGGTAGGATGTGAATAAACATTGCGTAAAGTATACCTACCGTTCTCCTTCTTTGCAATTGTTACCTAAATCGTGCATTACTTGCTTCCTATTATACGGACTGTTATTCATGAATGGGGTGACGATGTTTCGGCTCGAACAAACCCTAATACACCTAGAAAGCTCAAGAGAGAATGAACCTAGCAGACTTTGGAATTGTACATCGTAGACGATCCCTCCTAAGGCTAGCGACCTATAATAAGACTCCTATGATCACCTGTAAGATAGATGTACCTCGTAAGACCTCAAGGTGTGCCTATAAGGCCATTGACGTCAACCATACTCACACAATTCTAGCCATTCAACACCAATCTTTCCTAAATTGGATGGGGTTTAGAGCATGCCGTTGACCATAGACTGCAAAAGGAGGATTGCACGCATACCTACATGTCTAGGTGTTCTTCCTATGTGACAACATGTGGGTCCACATGCCTTAAAGATTTGTTATGATGTCATGTGTTGTGTAAGACCATAAGAATACATATAGATAGGATCGTTGTATGGAACCATCGACGTGTTTGTGATCAAATGCCAACAAAGTGAGTTTTTGTAATTGCTTGGCTTGCGTTTGATTGAACATGTGGTTGTATTAGTTAGAACGATTTGATTTGTGTAGTTAGTTTCGCACCATGACTCTTGGATCATCATTCACAGCCCATCAATACTGTTCTCTTGCTTTATAGTTGGATTAGTCGAACTCGATGTATGTAATGTACGACTAAATGACGATAGAGCTGCATTTACATGAATAACGTTCATAGACATATATATATATATATATATCTCATGTCTAAGAAAGTAGTATGGTAGAATACTCGGGATCATGTCATCATACGCAATTTTCAAGAATCTTGTGGATGATTGGCTTAGTAAATGCGTATCTTGGTATTTGCTTGACTTAAGTTGGCTTGGCATGTGGCTTGATTAGCCAATGGCGTAAGTTTTATGAATAAGGGCATGACATGACCTCTGACACGTTATCTGCATTCTACGAATTCTATGATTCCATATAGTAGCTAAATAACTGCATACACACATATCTAGAGCATGTTGAGACGACCTTAGAAGCCTGCACTCATATATTCTTGCAACAAATCAAGTATTAAAGCTATTGGATAAGCATAACCCTTTATTTGCATGGATTTATGACTCAAGAGACAATCAGTTCCAGGTAGAGACCTTGGAGAAAGTCTCCCCACCATCAAAACTATCGACTTACATTATGCTTTAGCATTTCCATCTCAAAGTTATTCTTATCGACATGATACTCTAGTTTATATTGATTCGTGATTTTTGATTTCAGTGCTACTTAATTAACCCCTTCAAACGACCTTGACATGTCCTGTCTAAGTTACGATGAATGCAAGACTCATAAGTTAGCTGGAATTGATATAAGAATATAGGAATGTTAATCATATATGTTTTCATTTTGTAAATTGCTTGCTAAATGTATATTAGTTGGCTGCATGTTACCCCCTATTCGTAGGCTTGAGAATGCTGAAATGCTGATGCAATGCGATACTATTGTGCTCGAGTAATGCTATGTGGTGTTACGTGACTTTCTTATTATTCCCAATGTGTTGTAGAAGTTTCCATGATGATCATTATGATTCCAAAAGTGACTGAATTCATGTTTTACAATGAGACTACCATATATAACCTTGCGATCTCATCGTCCCGGTTGCCACACCTTTAGATGCTCACTTGTAGGTGCATATGCGTAGAGTTGTTGCCTGCCATGCAAACTGAGTCTAGATTATCAAAAATCTATGTTTCATTTTCAAAACAAACTCGATATGGTTATCCACGCCAACTCATTTTCCCCTCTTCGATGCGATTTGCCCTCGGCGTGTAAATAGAGTGAGTAGACGCTTGAAGAGGATTGGCGAGGAGGAGACTGGATACCATAAGCCATTTTCTTTCGATTTAAAAGAAGTAGAGTGTGCAAAATGAAACCTTTTGAAAACCTACCGCGTAGATCTTAGTTATGTACATGCATTCTAGGGAAGACCGAATTTGGATTTAGAATTTCGAGGATGAAATTCTTTTAAGGGGGGAAGAGTGTAAGACCCCACATTTTCGTTTTCCCTTAAGCTAATTAAATCTTCTTTTTACGTTCTAAATTCGTATTTTTAGTAATTGTATGAATTAAATTATTATCGATGTGCTTTTGAGAACTATAATTTCATTAAACACGAGATTATTATTGCTATTATTGATTTCAAAGTCAATTCGTGCCATTTATGCCTTTAAATTATATCAATAGTTTAATTCAGTCGTTATTCGATTTATTTAGTCGTTTCCCGAAAACGATAAGGTTTTCAACCTTAGAATTAATTTGTGGTTTATTGAATTGGACTTAGACGTTTTTGAGATCGAATAATCGACGAAAGGTCGTATTATCGACTCGGGATAGGTTGTGAGGTACGAGATTAGAAATTAGACATGCGATTTTAGTTGATTGAGTTATTAACCAAAAAAAAAAAAAGAACAAAGAGGGGCCGAGCCCCCTTCTCTTTGAGAAAGGCGCGATGAGGGGGGGTTCTCTGCCCCTGCCCCACGAACCTCACGGGAGAGGGGGAAGAGAGAGAGAGAGAGGCTGAGCGATGGGGGTGGTGAAGGAGGCCGGCCGGCGACGGCGACGGCGACGGCCTAGCGGTGGCGACCAGGCCCTGCCGGCGAGCGGAGAACAACAAAGAGAGAGAGGGCGAGACTGAGCGAGATTAAGAGAGGATATCAGCGAGGTTGGAGGTCGAAGGTGATGGTCGACGGTGGGCGTCGTTCCGGCGACCGCCACGGCAGGCCGAAAATGCCACGAGCAACAGCAGATTCTGGCTTGGGAAGGACGGATTCGGATCGTTGACAGGCTAGGGTTTCGACCTCAGCGTTTGGGTGTGCGTTTAGGGCTAATTAAATCGAGAATTGAGGTTTTTCAGCATCCAAATCGAGCTCAAAAGCCCTTAGAACGGGTCCATAGGTTGGAGTCCAGGTGGGTGTTCCTCGCCCCCTAAACTAATATTAATTTTCAAACAAATTTCAGCAGATTGATGTTGCATGTCAAGTTAGGGTTTGTTAAATTCGTTAGAAATGTCGAGAAATGAGCTATTCATGTTTAGGTTCGATTCATTTGGTTGATTTATGCCTGAGATTGTAAATCGATGCGAATTATGTGCGTTTAGCTTCGATTCGAATCCATGAATGTAAATCATGCGTGAATTGTTAATTCGAAGTAATTTAAACGTGTTTAGCATTGATTCGAACCCATGAATGTAAATCATGCGAAGTTAATTAAACGTGTTTAGCATCGATTCGAATCCATGAATGTAAATCATGCTTGAGATATTAATTCAAAGTAATTTAAACGTGTTTAGCATCGACTCAAGTTAATGCGTTAATGTATGAAAAAGAATTAATATCGAAGTTATATTAACGTGCTTAGCTTCTATTCAAGTTTTTTAGCTAATATGTGAAAAATGATTAAAATCGAAGTTAGTTTGATATGTTTAGCATCGATTCAAGTTATTTAGCTAATAAATGAAAAGGGATTAAAAACGAAGTTAGTTTAACGTGTTTAGCTTCCATTCGATTTGAACTACCTAATGTATTATGTGTGTAAACGAAATAAATTCGAACTCTTTTTAATGCATTCATGCTTAGGGAAGTTACTTCGAAATGCAACGTATATGTTTAGAATCGAAATATGTTTGATTTACTGAATAAAGTATTGTCGAATTATGAATAAATGTGGCTATATGCAAGCATGTTGTAACGCTTCGCTGAATGATGCTGGTTGCTCAGGTAAGGGCCTAATCTTCCCTCCCTTTTACATAAGCTAATATGATAATATGTTGTGATTAATAAATCGATGAATCGAGTTGGTAGTTGGATGGTTTGAGGAAAGAATTATGAGCGTTCGAGGTCTTGTGGTGCGGTGCAAGTGAGGAGGGAGACTGAGTTGTGAATTGACCGCAATCGTGTGGATTGCGAGGCCATGTGTTGCTCATTGTGTTGAAATGATTACGAAGTGTTTAAATGTGATATGTGTATACCCTTTTCCTTGTATGTTTAAAATGTAACATGTGTGTAGAAGGGTGATGTTTTAGCAAATGACTCTTCATATGTTTTAAATGAATAATAGCCATGTCTAGTAACGAGCTATGGCCTATTTTAGCTATTCAAATAGTGTTTGGGAAGAATCCCTAAAACGTTTTTAACAAAAGGGAGATGGGAATTATACGTTGAATGATTTTGTTGTTTGAAACGGAAAATTACTAGCCGTTATGGCCGATACGCTTTAAGTGGCTAAGATAATGTGCTGCGGACAATATGATATGATGTAAATAATGTTAACCTAGGGGATAAGTCCGGATAAACCCTAGAGGCCCTGACGAGGGCTAATGTAATGGTCCGATATGTTATATGTAGCCATCCCAGGAGTAAGAGCTTAAGCGTGAGCGTTAGGTCTTACTATGGGGTCGAGAATAGTTCTCACCCAATCAGCACCCTGTAATGATCTTATGCCAGAAGTACTTTCGTACTAAGTTAAGAAAAGCAATTGGCCCTTTGCCATTTTTAAACGATTAAAAAGGAAAGGAAGTTCTTTTTATAGGCCCAAAAGGCTATATGGAATGATGTATGAGAAGCTTATAAGGGTCATTACACGGCCAAACGAAATGAAACTTCCTTTGAAGACTAAGAAAACGTTTTCAACGAAAGAAAGAAAGCTTTCAATGAATGAGTTATGAAATGATCCTCAAGCATGTTTGAATGTGGATTCTTAGCCTATGTATTAAAGGAAAGCTTTCAATGGATGCATTATGAATGATTCTTAAGTATGGTTGAACGTGGATTCTAATCTTATGTGACATCATTCTTATCCATAGCAAATCTGTCTGATTTAAAGTGTATGAGATGAGAAAGAAAGTTATAGCACGTTAAAAATTTCATGAATGAAGGCGTCTCTTCCTAAAAGAATGAACGTTGATATGTGATTAGCATGCGAGGGTGTCATATAGCTTAATATGATGTTTAAAGGTACTTAAATGCTTGATACGTGTTTATGCGTGTGATATGTATATTATATGAATGAAATACCAAGAAAAGCGTAATTATGAAAAGGGATAACCTTATATACACATCATATGATTGAGGGTTCATGTGTAGTTTAAATGGAGTGTTAGGAAGTTATGTTATGAAAAGAAAAGATCCTTATACTTAGCCTTCGATGCTTACTCACGTGCCTAACTGCTTGCTAGTAAAGAACTCCGTCGTTGAGGAACCTAGAAATATGATTGAGTGGTCGAAGTGAAGTTTATGTTTAGTGATCCTCCCATAAAGGTTCTATGAATATCTATTATGATAGTAAAGTATGAAACGTGATATGTGACTAGTAAAGATAGTATTGCCTGCAACGGTTTTGGTTTTAAGGGGGTTGGGGGACACTCACTGAGTATGTGGTTGCTCATCCCACTACTCTTTCCCCTTTTCCCCAGGTTTTCTTTATGACCGGAAGAAGTTGAGCCAGATAAGTCCAGAAGGAACCTATTGTTGCTTACAAGGCGTCGTATGTGCTCATTTGAAGGGATCTTACGTGTTTAATGAAATCATGTAATGTACTCTTAGTTTATAAAGGTCTGCAAACGATTATTCTAGTTCATGTAATGCATATGGTATAAAGGTCGCTCTGTATGGCCGTCTGAGCCAACCATCAAGTTAGTTAGATGTCTTCTTGGTTTAATTTAGCTATGTTTTGGGATGTAAATCTTAATACTCCGGTTTTGTTAACCATTGAGTTGTATCTTCCATTTCTTCTTTATTCATGAATCAATCTGGTTGGTGTACTCCGAGTGAGTGGCTCGTTGAGTTATGAACTCCGGCGTGTGGCCGTTGAGCTATGTTTTAAATGTTTTGCGCTTCCGTTGATTTACAGGGACTTATTGTAAGGCTTTTAGCCTGGAAATGGTCAGTTTTTAGGGGGAACTCTGTCCGTTTCGTCCCAGGAATTAAGTAAGAAGTTAGGAAAGCGTAACGCTTCTGGCCTAGGGGCTGGGGGTGTTACATATATATAT